>CANUEP010172823.1:0-19826 GCA_947857235.1 Jatropha podagrica
TTAGTGCACTAATAACTCTTTTCCCCTTTCATTTTCTTCAAGTTTCAAGTTTTAGGTTTTTGAATGATTTTTTATGAAGAATGTGAATTGTGTTGGGGAATGAGAATTTGGTTGTTTTAATGTTATTTTCCTTGATTAATAATCATGGAAGAATGCTTAAAAGGGAAGGAAAGCACTTCCTTTCCCATGAACCAAGAGAGGCCAAACCTCCTTAGGAGGAAGAGCCCTTGGTTTTGTTTCTCGTTTTGTGTTTCTTTGGTTTTTAATGTGATCATGAATGGCCTTCTTTATGAGTAATGTGATTAATTTGGAAAGAAACACTTTCCTTTGATTTGGAAGAAGGGGGCCGAACCTAGGAGGGTGAAGGACACTTTGTGGTCTTTGATTTTTATGCTTAATTTGGACTTGAATGAGTTTGGAGATGTGTTTCCTTATGATTAATGAAATTAATTTAGAAAGAAGTCGTTTCCTCATTGATTTGGAAGAGAGGCCGAACCTTGGTAAGGTTAAGGGCGATTATGTTTCCTTGATTTTCAAGCTTGATTTTAATTTACATGAGTTTATTAATAAGTGATTTGATGATGGTTTAAAGCTTCAATTTGAATTTCAATGTGTAAGTATTTTTCATGACTTAAAGAAGGTTTTGAAATGGTAAATTGGGTTTTATGGTTAAGTGTTCAAAGAAATGAATTTAATGATTTTAAAGAGTGATTTTAAGTTGATAATTAGTATTTTTAATGAAGGCATTATGAAAGAAAGGTCTTTGCTTGAAACATGAATTGATTTTGATGGATGTTATAAGGTGTAAATTAAGTGATTTTGAAATAATAAGTGTTAATTATAGAATGTTTTGAAATAAGGAATGGTGAATGAGAAGTAAGTTTTATTGTGGGAGAGAATGCATTTATTTTAGGCTCTACTATACATGATTGACATGTGGTATGATGAGATGTATTGCAATATGTGAGCATGCTTGGGTTATCAACCCTTTCTGTTTGGTGGAGCTATGATTATATGTTAGGGTTATCAGCCCTTATAAATTGGCGGTTGCGCTTATTATTTGTAGTAGTGCTTACACAGACCACGGTGGTGCTTACATAGGCCATGATTGTGTGATTGGTAAGTGGCGCTTCCACAGGCCACGATTGTGTGTTTGGTGGGTTGCACTTTCACAAGCAACGATCAAACCTGCTAACATTCATTCGATATGGATACGAGCCTTAAATAAATAAATAAAATGGAATTGTATTTTCGTCATTGAGAAACCGAAAATATATATTGGTATATGTGATATTTCTTATTTATTTTGAGTTTAGTATAAATTTTTAAGGTGTGAATTCTCTTATTGTTTTTATTTCGAAATATTCAAATTTATTTTGAGTTTGGTATAAATTTTTAAGGTGTTTAATATTTATATTTTTGAAATTGAGTACTTTAAAATATATTTGAGATTTGTTACCTTGGTGTTTCTTGGTTATTTTAATTTATAATCATTTAGCACCACTAAGTCTTCCACTCAGCGCGTTGATTTTTATCACGCGCAGGTTGTGAGCTGTGGGTGCTACGTGAAGACCGGAGAGGTAGCATTAGAGTAGAAGTGTGGATTTTGGGTAGGATACGTTTATTAATATAAATTATGGCATGTATAGACTTTTAGTAACAATATTGGATTTGTAAATAATGAGATATGTTGATATTTAAGTATCATTATTTGATTATATATATGGTGTTTGAATGATGATATATATATATATATATATCTTTGGAATGAATGGTGAATTATTATGTTAGAACTTACTTGAATTGATATAAGCTCTAAAAGTGCTGCGTGATCCTTGTAATAATTTGGAGTTGAGGTTTGGAGGTTGATATTGGAAGTGTGTAAATTTTCTTTGTGTGGCAAGTTAATTTTTAGAGGAAACTCTTGCAAAATTTTCGTAGGAATTTTCTAAAACTTTATTTTTAAATTTTTAATTACTTACCTCCTTATGAAAATCTAACGACATCCAATATGTGATCTAGAGTTAATGAGTGACATAAGACGGTGCTCCGACACCGAATGTGGCATCCGCTGTCTGGTTCTCCAGGATTGGGTGGCGGGTGTTACATTTAGTAGTATAAGAGCATAGGTTTAGCAGTTCTACGATATGTGATTTGGTGTGAGAGTTTATCTAATTTGGAGTAATTATATAAGTGATTTAAGTTAAATACATGTCATAATAGTCTATTTTGGGAACTTCTCTCTGATGCGAACCTGTTGGTCTATTTAGATATTCAGTATATCATAACATCTATCTGATGAGGAGGTGGACAGTTATGCCCTTCCTGAGGGTGCTATTTTAGAGGGTGTGCCGGCTATTGGTGCCACTGGTGGTGTCACTGGCAGTGTATTAGGTTTAGATGCAGAGTGCGCCTCGGCAGCAGAGCAGGCTACTGCGAGTCTTGTAAGGCCTAATTAGGGGAATCTAGTTCAACAATTGGTAGCTGCATTGAGGCAGGTTGCGGGAGCAGTCCCTAGGCTCCAATCACAATAGCCCCTGTTCCAATTTGTCCCCCTATTAAGAGGTTGAAGAGGTATCACTACAAGAAAAATACAATTTAGAAACCGATTTTTCCGTTTCTAAATGGTAAAAATTCGTTACTAAAAGCAATTAGAACGGATTAGAAACAGGTTCTATCTGTGACAAAAGTTATCATTTCTAATCCTTTTAGAAATGGACTTCTAATCCGTTTCTAATTTGGCAATGGATGAATCCGTTTCAAATATTCCATCAATCCGTTTATGGTTTCACACCCCATGGGAACGAATTTCGTTCCTAATTTCGTTTCCAATCCTTTTCTAAAACCGTTTCTAAATCCGTTTCCATTCTGTTTCTAAATCCATTTTCGTACCATTTTTAAATACGTTTCCATTTCATTGCTAATCCGTTTCTAAATCCATTTCCTTCCGTTTCTAAATCCGTTTTTGATTACGTTTCGACTTTATTCATCCGTTTCTAATTTTCGTTTCTAATTTGTGACAAAAAAATAAAAGCGATAATTGGTCGTTTCTAAGTCCATTTCTAAATCTGTTTCTAATTTTTTGTTGCCAACTAACATCCTTCCCTATTCCGTTTCTAAATCCATTTCTATTTTTCCTATTGGAAAAATCCAGGATTTTCAGTATTGTAATCGTGCCCTGTTTCTAATATTTCAATTTATACATTTCTAATGAAAGTAACTTCAAATCAAATAGAAAAGGTTAACATAAAATTAAAATAGTTCTCTCAAATGTCAACAACTCAACTATCAAACAACTCAAATATCAACAAGAAAGACACAACATTCAAAGTCTCATAGCTAGTAATAAATTTATGTTCTCTAGACCAAATAAAATAAAGTTTATTTAGACAGTACCATCAGAAGGAATATCAGCATGAGTATCTGAGGAAGACTGTGATGCAGGATTTTGTGAAGTAGGAGCTAGCAGAACTATTGGTGCCAAGTGAGTGCGAATAAGCTCTGCAACTTGCTGTTGTAATTATTGCTGCAACTTCTCCTGCATCAACTATTGTTGCTGTTGCAGCTCTTATTAATATCGTATCTCCAACTCTCTCATTCGTTGCTCTTGAATTCGAGCATCAATATTTTCACCACCTTGTTCCTGAAAGCGAGATGTGGCAGAAGAGCTACCTGATTGTCAAACCATGACTGCTTACCACCTTTTGTGAGGGTGAAAGCCTCTAAATTCTCCATACAATATGGACATGTTAATCTACCTATAGTGCTCCATCTAGACAACATTGACAATGCAGGAAAGTCACTGATTGTCCATATTAAGGCAGCTTTTATCATAAAATTATGCTTCTAAGAAATATCATATGTGATCACACCAACTTCCCATAAATTTTGAAGTTCTGCAATAAGAGGTTGCAAGAACACATCTAGCTTTTCTTTTGGATTTTTAGGACTAGGAACAACTATATACAAGAACATGTAAGGCTCTTTCATGCACATCCAAGGTGGCAAATTATATGGCGTAAGTATAACTGGCCATGATGAATGTTGTTGTCCTGATTGTCCAAATGGCTAAAAAATGTCGGTGCATAAGCCAGTCTTACATTTCGGCTTTCAGATGCAAAAGAAGGATGCATTTCATTAAAGTGTTTCCATGCCAGTGAGTCTGAACAATGACGCATCACGCCTTCATCAGTTGCATGCTTTGCAGTGGCTTTAGATGCATACAACCGCTGTAGCCTATAAGTGATGGGGAAGTAATACATTTGTTTGTAAGGAATAAGAGATTTTTTATTAGCAGTAGAACGTGTCGTTGGCTTATAACGCGGATGATTACATGACTTACAACAAGTCAACACACTATTTTCGCCCCAATAATTCATGCACCCGTTGTTACAACTATGAATCTTTTGAATAGGCATGTTTAGACATTGAACTAGCTTTTTGGTTTGGTAGAAATTTTGTGTCATAACATTATCACTGGGCATAAACTCTTTCATTAATTGACACATGTCATCAAAACATCTCTTGGATAGGTGATGTTTTGACTTTTTGGGCAACAAACGTGCAATAGCTGACAGCTTAAAATGACTTTCACAACTGTGCCACACTACTTCATTTGCAGAACTCAACATATTGTAAAATTATTGGGCATCATGGTTCGGAGCTTCTTCCATATCATTCGGGTTGAATGAGGGACCAACAGCATCATGGACCATTCTATGGTATTCAGTAGGAAGCTCATAAAATGCTCCAACATGGTCTGATGAATCATTCATAATATGATCCATTAATTCGTACTGATCCACATTTGCCATTCCTTGCACTTCACCATGCATGGTCCAAACATAATAGTATGGTACGAAACCATATTTGAATAGATGTTTCTCAACTGTAAACGTGTCTTCAAAGTTTCAATTTCGACACTTCTTCCGATTACACGGACATCTTATATTATCATCGTCCCTACCTTCGACATGATTCCAAGCAAAATCAAGAAATACTAGGACACCCATCTTAAATTCTCTCTTTGGTAGACCATCCGTTAACCTTCTACACATCCATTCACGATTTGAATTCATTTGTCGTATATCGTATATTAAAGAAAAGAATTGAACCCGTATTAATACAATTGCAATATTATAAACATTATTATTCAGCAAGGTTAGAAACATAATTATCGACCAGTTTGAATTCCAATTACTCTTTTATGAGGTTGAAATTCACCTATCAGAGTGTCAAGAATAAAAGAAATAAAAAATAATTAAAAAAAATGTTACCTACCCTTTTTGGATTCTTTATTATTATTTTTATTATTTTTTTCTGATTAATGTGATGAAATTTTTTTTACTTCGATAAATTTATTATTGCTAGTTTGAAGATTCAACCCCTCCGTTTTTGGAATTTTAAATTATAGCACGCATTAAACATAGCACTTGTAAGAAAACAATAGGCATATAACTTGTAAGAAAACACAACAATTGTAGTATCCAACAAATATGCAACTACACAAATCAACCAAGCATGATACCAAAAAGTGATAGAAGAGAGAAATAACACTACTCACAATTTTATAATTTTGCCCGAAGCTATTCATCTTTTACTAGTTTCTTGGAATCAGCAGAGTATAAAAAAAAATAGGTTTAATAAGAATTCTCATCCATTTAATAAGCAAAATATCTATAAGCGTCCAATTAATTTGTAGCAAATGCAGAGTACAAATTGGTGTTAACTAATCTATAATGCATCCATACCAAATTTATTTTAATTGAATTACATGTTAAAGATGACAAATTGACCTATAGAACAATAGTAATTATTTTGCTTGTTCTAGTTTAGAGTTGGACTAAATAAATAAATAACAATTACTATTGGTCTATAGGGTTGCTTATATAGGGTTAACTTCATATAAATTAGAAGTGTTAACTTACAAATAAAGTGAATATTTTACATATATATATTTTTTAACTTATAATAAGGTAATAGATTACAAATTTTGGATTCAAGTTGTTGTTCTTGTACATATTTTTATGAAAAATAAAATATAACGGCCTTAAGGATCTGACTTATTTGAATGATTATTGGAAGAACTTTGTAGAATGAATCCTAATTGATGAATTCTGAAGAGCATCACAATCAAATGCTGTTTAATTGGTGTTTTTAGTTGT
Source organism: Jatropha podagrica (assembly GCA_947857235.1). Lineage (NCBI taxonomy): Eukaryota > Viridiplantae > Streptophyta > Magnoliopsida > Malpighiales > Euphorbiaceae > Jatropha > Jatropha podagrica. The sequence continues at coordinate 6,165 of CANUEP010172823.1, forward strand.
AAGTATCAATCTTGAAATATAAAAAAATTCTAAAAGTACTATAGAAAAAAAGTTCTGAAAGTACTATAGAAAAAAAAAATCAAAGCAGAATATGAATTGAAGAGTGCATTGACAATTGAAGAAAGAGAAATTTGAAGAACATCTTCTTAGCATAACCATGTGGCCTCATAATACTGCCAGATAAATAACAAAAAGGAGAAAACAACAACTTGCAAATAGAAATTTGCAATTTTTGGCTATCATAGAAAGAAATGCCAACTTATTGCTTCACTGACAAGAGATATACATAATTAAAAATTCTGAAAGCATGGTATACAAAACCATGTGACTTACTTAAAGCACTCTAGCTATTCCTCTCTAACATAATTACACTTTTTAAGCAACCCTAGCAGAATTACCAATTACTATTCAGTCTTTGCTGATCTAACTACACATGACACACTAAGATCAATTTTTAATACTTGAATTACGAATTAGGGAAATCCAATGAGGACAAAAGAGGGTAGCAGAAAGTAACGAGTGTTAAATTAGCTAATTTTGCCGTTATATAGAAAATTCCTCCATTTGCTAATTTTTATTGCTTGGATTTAATTTCACTTCTCCAATATCTTATCTGTTTGCAAACATTTAGGCTAAAGAGAATGTGCATTTCCATTTTTTAGTTGGCTTTACTAATGTGCTTGTTAAATATCTTAGGTTCATCAGTTTAACTCTGCTACACATTTGGTTTATGGTGATTAGTGTTGTATTATTGTTTGGTTTTATACATGTAATCATCTGTTTTTACTTAATTTATTGATTAGGCTAGGTATGTTCATTTTCTTTATTTTTCTATGTATTTTTAGGTTACAAGAATTGTTCATATATATATGCTAAAAAGATACTAAAAACCTCTAAACTAATTAGATAACACTCTGTTTTAAGCATAAACGGAAGTCTGCCACTTAGCAATAAATTAAAGCAAACCCAAAAACCAAAAAATGCAGAAGCCACTTGAGGCGGTCCTTTTGCTGCCATATCTAAATTTCTAACTATGATCTATTGAAGTTCTTAGTTATTACCAAATTTATTTTTTCAACCAGTAAAAAAAAACCAGTAGGAGGCTCATTAAAAAAACAAGTAAATGCCTACATTATTTTTTCAACTGCAGTGACAGTCCACACCAACGAAAAAAAAAAGTAACAAAACTTACCAGACTAGAAGAAGCGACAAAGCGATGAAGAGATGGCGATGGAGCTCCTTCTTGGTCGTCGCTCCTGCAGGCGGTGATGGAGCTGCTTCTTGGTCGCCGCTCTTGCTTAGAAATGGAGAGAGGGAGTGATACATTGCTGTCAATAAACAACAGATGGAGAGACAGCTTCATTGCCATCAATGGTGGAGGTCGTCATGGGCACCGATGGTGGATGTCATGGTGGCTGGCGGTGGTGCATAGAGAAGAGAGCAAGAAGAGGAGAGGGAGATGGAGACTAAGAGGAGATTTTGACCTAGAAGGAGGAGGAGATTGAGAGGAGAATGAGAGTTTTCAATTTTGTGATTACAATAGGTCTGTAGTGCCCTAAACGGCGCCATTTAAGGCACTGGGTTTTTTTTATATTTATTTCGTGATGTTAGAAATGGACTTCATATTCGTTTCTAATATCATGAAGCATAAAATGATGCCGTTTTGCCTTTTTTTTGCACGTCTGCTACTTAGAAACTGATAGGATATCCATTCCTAAAAAGAGGCACAATGAAATGACGCTGTTTCAGTCTATTTTTTTGCTTACCAGATTAGCAACGGACTGAATCTCCATTTTTAAAATCCATTTCTAATTCCATTTCTAATAAATTGGAACCATTCCCTGTTCAAATAGCAATGGATTGAAAATACATTGCTAATTTTTCGTTTCTAAATCCGTCTCTGTTCCGTTCCTAATTTATGCATGCCAGTTTCCTGCCAACTTTAACAACGAATATTTTCATTTCTAATCCATTTCCATTCTGTTTCTAAAAATGGTAAAAGGTGCGAAGTTATTTTCCATTTTTAATTCGTTGCTCTTCCGTTTCTATTTAGAAACAGATGCGTCTGTTTCTAAAAATCCATTGCTAACTCGCATTTTTCTTGTAGTGTATGGTGCTGCTGACTTTATGGGTCAGAAGGATGATGATCCTTCTACAGTAGAGTTTTGGCTCCGAGCTATAGAGAGGATATAGGAGCAGATACAGTGTACTGCTCGAGATAAATTGACTTGCGCCACTTCTTTACTGAAGGAGGAGGTTTACTTATGGTGGGAGTCTGTTGTTAAGACAGCGAGAGCCGAGGATGTTACTTGGGATTTCTTTCTCTCTGAGTTTCGGTATAAGTATGTGGGGGAGTTATATACGGATCAGAGGATAGTAGAGTTTCTAGAGCTCAGATAGGGTCGGATGACCATATAGAGTATGAGCGAGAGTTTCTGCGATTGGGTAGATACGCCACTAAGTTGAGCCCTACTAAGGCAAATCGCTATAAGCGATTTAAGAAGGGACTATTGGATGAGTATAGGATGCATTTGACATCCCAACCTCACACCACTTTGTCTTCTTTGGTGAAGGCTACTTATGAGTTCGAGATTATTCGGATGGAGAGACAAACTAGAGTGCAGAGGACCCAGCAGGGTAGTCAGCATAAGAGGTTCCAAAGTGCTACATCTAGACAGACTTCTGGGGCTTAGTCTGCTAGTAAGAGGTTTAGTGGTGGACCACAAATGGGGGTCAGACCAGGATAGAGAGTTGGTCGGGGTACATTTACGAGATTAGCTCCTCTGGTTACATCTATTGCTAGTGACGGAGGTACTGCATGGTCAGATTTACCGGCTTGCACTCAGTGTGGCAGGAGACATGTTGGGGTATGTTGCGAAGCTTCGAGAGTTTGTTTTAGATGTGGATCCACCGAGCATATGGTTAGGGATTGTCCTTTGGTAGCTACTAGTCCAATTTAGCAGGTTGGGAAGCCTGCTCCCTATGTTCAAAGGGGCAGAGGTAGAGGTCGTGGTGATGTACATGCTACTGGGAGTCAAAGGCCAGTATCTAAGACAGTGGATAGGCCAGAGGTGTAATACCCTGAAATTTTTATTTCAAAATAATTCCCATTTAAATATAATCGTTAAATTATTAGCCAATAATATTACGCCACGTAATATTATCGAGACCGAAAATCATTTTGGTTCACCCTAAAATTAATTGAGTAACCGTTAATCAAATAAAAATCGAACCAATTTTTTTTTACTAAACCGAATTAATTAAAATTAGACTCGAATCGGATTTTTTTGAAAAATACTGTGCGTTACTATTTTTTTCTCCTCGACAATCTACTTGGACAGTTTGTTTTTATTTAATAATTTTAAACTTTAACAAATTTTTTCTTTTCTTTTTCTTTTTCTTTTTCTTTTTCTTTCTTTCTTTTGTTTCTTTCTTTTCTTTGTTTTCCTTTCTTTCTTTTTATCTCTTCCCTCTTCTTCATCGACAGCCCTCTCCATCTCAACCTTCACTCTCTCCTTCTCTAGCCACCATCTCCAGCCACTCAGCACTGCGCTGACCACTGCACCGCAGGCAGCCCTCCCTCTCTCTTCCTCTTTCTCTCTCTGCGTCTGTCTTTGTCTCTCTCTCCATGCCGCTCGCTGTCTCGCTCTCTACGATTGCCAAATCGCGCAACCCAGCTCCTCCACCAGCTCCTCCATCGTGCCACCGTTTACAGCAGCTCTCCCTTCCACGAGCAGCAGCCCGACGCCAGACTAGCTGTAGCTCCTCCATCGCGCGACTGAGACCTAGCTGCTCCTCTTCTCGTCGCGCCACCATTTCCAGCAAGCTCCAGCAACTCTGTCCCTCACGTCGCTCCACAGCCAGCCACCAGCTCCTCCGCGCGCGACCTTGGCAGCAAGCCCAGCTTGCTTCCGGCCACCGCCTCCTCCTCCTCTGATTCAAAGATTTATTGGGAATTTGACAATTATTGGGTATTGATTTTATTATTTTTGGAATTTATTTAGTTAAATTTTTTATTAATTAGTTTGTTAATTTTAGAATATTTGGTTGAATGGTTTTATTATTTGACTAGTTAATTATTTTGGTTAGTAGATTAATTTGTGAATTATATGTTGTTTGGGTGAATTTTAATATTTATGGTCAATTGTTAGAATTTTGATTATTTGATATTGTTAGGTAATTGATTAGTTATTTTTTTTTTATAATTTATTAGGTAGTTGAATTTTAGTATTTTAGTTTGAATTTTAGTATTTTGGATGGGTAATTAGTTAAATAGAGTATTTGTGAAAATTGATTTATTAATTAGTAGATTTTGTGATATATTGATAGAATTATGGTAGTTAATTGATTATTTAGTTATAGGTTGAGATTTATTAATTTTAATTGGAATTATATTAATTAAGGAGGTTAAATTGATTTTAGGATATTAATTATTAATTAGGTGATTGGTGAATTATTTGTTGATTTTATATTATTGGTGAATTTAATTATTTTGAGGAATAATATTGGTAGTTAATTAGTTAAATTGAGTAGTTATAGTGGTTAATTAGTTAAAGGAGGTTGATTTATTATTTTGGTTGATTTTATTATATTTAGAAGGTATATCATTAGAATTTTAGTGAATTATCAATTATTCGGTATTTTTGATTAATTGATTATAAAAGTCAAATTTGATTATAGGTTGTTAATTATTGATTATGGTATTTTTGATTAATTAATTAGTTGAGTAATTGATGATTAATTGGAGAAATTGGATAAAATAAATTAATTGATGATTTGGGTAATTAAAGAGAAATTTTAGGATTTTAATTGATTTTGAAGGTTAATAAATTAATTAGTTAGCGTTAAAATTATAAAATTATGAAAATTCATTTATTAAGGATTAATGGGTATATTTGAAAAATTTTAGTAAATGGAGCATATTAAAGAGTAGAATTAATTAATTGGTTGATTAAATGAATTATTGTCGAAAGGTGAAATTTTATTACTAAGATTAAATCTTGGTAATAAATAAATTATTACAAAGGTTAATAATTTTTAGCACAAAGATTAAATGGTTATTATTAAAGGGTTTATATAATTAAATTATTCGGATGATAATCAGAGTACTTGGTAGAATTGTTAATGAATTATTATAATTGTTGATGTTAAATTATAATTTGGAGTTTAAATATATTTTGTTATATAATAAATAGAATTGATATCTAAAATTAATATCTAGACTAGATACAAAATAAGTGAATAAATTAATTGCTGGTAAATAGTAAGGTTATATAGTGAATTAATAGAAATTTAGTCAGGAATATAAAAATAAACGGTTAGGTTTATTAAATTAATATTCTCAGTTAAGGTAATCATTATCTGATTATATTTTTCTTATTATACGTGTTTTTTAGATCGATCAAGTTTCTCTACTGCTCCTCCAAATCAGAACTCAGGACAGACTTGAATTTATTCTGCAGTCACTGTGAGTAATAATAAATTGTGCACATCATCCTGCATATATGCATTTTATATGCGTACTACATATTCTCTATATTATTTAAATAATCATAAATCAATTCTTATTTCTATTGCTATATTGATATCATTCATTTTTCAAATATAATATTTAAGTTCTATAATTTTATTTTTTGATATATAATATTTCGGTTCTTTAAATTTATATAATTTTCGCCCTTGATTACATTCATATGTTGCATTTATTGTATGAAATATATTTGTGAATAATTTCGATGTGAAATAATGTGCTTTTGTATCTGGGTGAAAATTGGGACGACGTGTGTTACTATGGGTCAGTGGGCAAGTATTGGGGAATCGGCTCCCTATTATATATATTATTATTATGGAATTGGCCTGGGTCCAATAGGTGGATTCGTGACTTCACTGACTAATTTCCACATGTTGTGAATATTTGAATGTGATTTGTTTGAAGATGCTGATGTATGGCACATACTTGTGAAATATGTCTATTTTATTATATTGTGAAAGTATACTGCTTGAATGTATGAGTTTGCATTATTTATTATTATTCACTGAGTTTAGTGAAACTCACCCCCTTTCCATAAACATTTTTCAGGGAATAAAAGTATCGTTGGTTTGTGAGACTCTGCTTCCTTCTTCAAAGAGATTCAACCATATTAGTATAAATTATCTGTTCATATTTGTGGATTTTTGCACTTTTTATTTAACTCCGCAGTTAGGATATTTAAATAATATTTGGTTATGTAAAAGGAAATGTTCATTTGATTATAAATAAATTATGGAGTATTTCCTTTTGAATATTTGAAGACTATGTGATAGGAATAGTTTGATCATATTATGACAAATAAATATTGCATGAGAAAATATTTTTATTAAATAGATATGGGCCCAAGATATGAACAGTCCTTAATACTAAGGATGGGTCAGAAATGCTAACTCTGATTATTATATGAATAATTTCATAATATGGGCTTACTATTTCATCAATCAAATGATAATAGGAGTGAATTTTCGTAGTTTAGGCTTACTATGGGCCTCAGGAGCCTTAAGCTTACCTAGGTCCTTGTGCCGGTCCGGCTCACGATTTTGAGTTGTGATAGTAACGCCCTAACTCCAACCACCAGAGGAATTGTCTGCTTTAGATCAAGCTGAATCGATCCCATACTAGATTGGCAAAACCCGCACGGTTTTGTCCCGCAAGTGAAATGGAAACTTTCCGAGAGGTCACCCATTCTAGGATTTTTGTCAAGAGAGCACGTTTAACCCTGGAGTTCTTCCAACTCTATAGCCATTCCACCAAAATGTGCCTCTGATGATTAGTTATCCCCTTTTTGATATATGATCTTATTCATTCCTATGTCTCGAATTCCACTACCCTAGCTAGCTTGCCATCTTAGAAGCTCGCCACGAGCCTTGCTCTACCCGCCCTCTTAGGATAGCTTTGCCAGGTCGGAATGTCACAGGTCGCATATCCTCTTCTCTCTCCCAAGTAGCCTCCTCTATCTTATGGTTCCTCCATAGGACCTTCACTAGAGGTATTCTCTTATTCCTTAATTCCTTAACTTCTCTAGCAAGTATCCTTACGGATTCTTCCTCATATGTCAAATCTGGTTCGATGGTGATAGACTTGGCTGAAATCACATGCAAAAGATTCAATCTATATCTCTATAGCATGGATACATGAAAGACATTATGAATTCGATCCATGTCCGGTGGTAAAGTTAGTCTGTAGGCCAACGGTCCCATGCACTCTAAGATCTCATATGGACCTATGAACCTATGACTAAGCTTACCCTTCTCGCCGAATCTCAAAACTTTCTTCCATGGAAACACCTTTAAGAACACTCTATCACCCACTGCATACTCAATATCCTTCCTCTTAAGATCAGCATATAACTTTTGACGATCTAAAGCCGCTTTCAACCTTTCCCTTATGATCCTCACCTTATCCTCCGCATCACGGACCAAATCTAGGCCCACTATCTTACCCTCACTAAGCTCCATCCATCATGGAGGTGTCCTACACCTCCTACCATCTCAAATGGAGCCATTTGAATACTCAACTGATAACTATTGTTATAGGGAAACTCCACAAGTTGAATATACTTCTCACAACTACCCTCAAACTCTATCACACAAGCCCTCAACATATCTTCAAGCACCTGAATTACCTGCTCTGACTGACCATCTGTCTGCTGATGAAAAGCTGTGTTGAAATGCAATTTAGTAAACCTCGGATCTCTATCAGAGATAATGGAGGAAGGAACTCCATGAATTCTCACAATCTCATCAACGTAGAGCTCTACATACTGCTCCATTTTATAATCAGTCCTAACAGGAAGAAAATGCGCTGACTTAGTCAATATGTCAACTATAACCCATATAACATCTTTCTTTCTAGGTGTAGTAGGCAAACCAATCACAAAATCCATGGTGATCCTGTCCCACTTCTACTCCGGAATAGAGACAGGCTGTAGCAAACCTGGTGGGACTTGATGCTCTGTCTTAACCTGCTGACAGGTCAAGCATCTCGATACAAAACTCGCAGTGTCCCTCTTCATAGCAGGCCACCAATACTGTACCCTCAGATCCTGGTACATCTTATTACTACCTGGATGCATAGAATACTAACTACTGTGGGCTTCCTCTAAGATACTCTTCCTCAAATCTGGAATCTTAGGTACACAAATTCGATTCCCAAAATACAAGTAGTCATCTCTAATCTTAAACCTCTTCTTCTTACCCTTTCTGACCAAGCCTTTCCACTTAGCGATAGTCTTATCACCCTACTGTGCATCCCTGTTCTGTTGAAGTAGGCTAGGTTTCACCATAAGCTCTGCTACAAGAGCACCATCTATAGCCACTGACAACTAGACATTCATTGCACGAAATGCAACTAAGGACTTCCTCCTCAGAGCATCTACCACTACATTAGCTTTGCCCAGATGGTAATCTATGGTGAAATCATAGTCCTTAAGTAGTTCTAACCATCTACACTGCCTCAGGTTAAGCGCTTTTTGCATAAGCAGATACTTAAGGCTCTTATGGTCCGTATACAAGTGACATCTCTCACCATACAAATAATGCCTCCAAATCTTCAAGGCAAACACAATAGCTGCTAACTCCAAATCATGGGTAGGGTAGTTCTTCTCATGTGGCTTAAACTGTCGGGAAGCATAAGCAACTATCTTGCCCTCTTGCATAAGCACACAACCCAAACCATTTTGTGAAGCATCACTATAAACATCATATGGTCTACCTGGAGTTGGCTATGTCAACACTAGAGCTTCAGTAAGCATCATCTTAAGCCTCTCAAAACTACTCTGGCATCTATCAGACCACTCAAAACGGACATCCTTACGAAGAAGTCTAGTCAAAGGGGTTGTAATAAGAGAAAATCCCTTGACAAACCTCATGTAATAACTAGCCAAACCTAAGAAACTGTGAATCTCTGTGACATTCTTAAGTGGCTTCCAACCAAGCATTGCCTCAATCTTCTTCGGATTCACACGAATACCCTCTGTAGAAACAATATGCCCTAAGAAGGTAATCTCCGTCAACCAAAACTCACATTTACTTAGCTTAGCATACAGCCGTCGGTCTCTCAAAGTCTACGGAACCGTCCATAGGTGATGATCATGATCCTCTCTAGTTAGAGAGTACACCAAAATGTCATCAATGAAAACCACAACGAATTGATCCAAATAAATATGAAAGACCCGATTCATTAGATCCATAAATACTGCTGGAGCATTAGTCAACACAAATGGCATCACTAAAAACTCATAGTGGCCATATCGAGTCCTAAAAGCAGTGTTAGGTACATCCAACTCTCTAACTCCAGACTGATGATACCCAGACCTCAAGTCAATCTTCAAAAACACAGTGGTCGCTCTCAATTGATCAAACAAATCGTCTATCCGAGGCAATGGATAATGATTCTTCAATGTCACCTTATTAAGTTGTCTGTAATCAATACATAATCTCAAAGTACCATCCTTCTTCTTCACAAACAACACTGGGGCGCCCCAAGGAGAAACACTAGGTCGAATGAAACCCTTATCAAGCAACTCCTGAATCTGAATCTTCAACTCTCTCAATTCAGTAGGAGCCATCCGATATGGGGCAATGGATATCGGTGCGGTACCCGGCATAACCTTAATACTAAACTCAACCTCTCTCGCAGGAGGTAAACCAGGCAAATCCTCCGAAAACACATCCAGAAAGTCACAAACCGTCAAAATCTCATGTACATTGAGGGATCTCTTCTCCGGCTCAAGTACACAGGCTAAGAATGCCTCACAACCATGCAGTATCATCCTCCTAGCAGTACTGGCTGAAATAACATTAGAGAGGTAATCCTTCCTCTCACCCACAATAACAATCTCCTCTCTAGACAAAGTCTAAAGTGTAATCCTCTTATGCCTACAATCCACAATCACTCCATGTCGTGATAACCAATCCATACCCAAAATCACATCATATTCCCGGAAAGGCAACTCTATCAAATCACCCGGAAATACATGCCCATGACTGACTAAAGGGCAATCTCTACACACCCGGTCAAACACTACACTCTGACCCAAATGATTAGTGACCTCAACACTGTGCTCTAGTGTGTCAGCATGCATACTATCCAATCTACCCACATGTATGTATATATATGAATCTGTGGAGCCCGGATCAATCAAAGCAAGTACAAAAGTATCGAAGATGGAAAAGGTACCTGCTATGACGTCCGAAGCATCCTACTCCTCCCTGGTCTTGATAGCATAGGCCCTCGCCGGTGCTCTAACCTCTGTTCTATCCATTGTCTCAGAAATTGGCCTCTAACTCCCAGTACCATATGCCTCACCACGGCCTCTACCTCTGCCCCTCTGAACATAGGGAGTTGGCCTCCCAACTTGCTGAGCTGGACTAGTCACTATCATAGGGCAATCCTTGATCATATGCTCAAAGGACCCACATCTAAAGCAAGCTCTCGTAGCTCCTTAACACACCCCAACATGTCTCTTGCTTAGAGGACTGGTCCACCTCTACCACTAGCAACAGATGTAGCCTGAGGAGCTAATCTCGTAAATGTACCCCGACCAACTCTCTGACCTGGTCCAACTCCCATCTGTGGTCCACCTCTAAACCTCTTACTACTAGACTGAGCACCAGAAGTCTGTCCAGACGTAGCACTCTGGTATCTCTTATGCTGACTATCCTATTGGGTCCTCTAAACTCTAGACTGTCTCTCCATCCGGATAATCTCCAACACAGAAGCAGCCTTCACTAAAGAAGCCAATTTGGTACGAGGTTGGGATGTCAAACGCATCCTGTACTCATCTAATAATCCCTTCCTAAATCGCTTACACCTATCTGCCTCAGTACGGATCAACTTAGCAGCGTACCTACTCCACCGTAGAAACTCCAGCTCATACTCCGATACGGTCATCCGACCCTGCCTGAGCTCGAGGAATCTGCTATCCTCTAATCCGCATATAGCTCTCCCACATACTTCTTTCGAAACTCAGAGGGAAAGAAATCCCAAGTAACATCCTCTGCTCTCGCTGTCTTAACCACTGACACCCACCATAAATAAGCCTCTTATTTCAGTAAGGAAGTGGCACAAATCAATCGATCCTGTGGACTGCACTGCATCTGCTCCAAGACCCTCTCTGTCGCTCAGAGCCAAAACTCTACTGCAGAAGGCCCATCATCCTTTCAACCCATAAAATCCTCAACATGGTACTTCCTCAGACTCTCAACAGGGGAACGAACTGGAACAACGGCCAGTGCGACTGGAGCTTGAGGAACAGCTTTCGCTACCTACCTCAGAACAACTACTAACTGTTGGACTAAATCACCCTGATTAGGCCCTGCAGGACCCGCAGTAGCCTACCGCGCAATCGAGGCACGCTCTGTATCTGAACCCAGTACACTACCAGTGACACCACCAGCTGGCACACCCTCTAACGTAGCACCCTCAGAAAGGGCATAAATGTCCACCTCCTCATCAGATAGATGCTGTGACATATTGATTACCTACAAAGACCAACAGGTTCGCATCAAAGAGAAGTTCGCAAACAAACTATTATGGCATGTATTTAATTTAAATCGCTTATATAATTACTCCAAATCAGATAAACTCTCACACCAAATCATATTTCCTAGAATCGGCTAAACCTATGCTCTGATACCACAAAATGTAACACCCTCCACCAATCCTGAAGGACCAGACGATGGATGCCACATTTGGCACCGGAGCACCGGCTCATATCACTTACTAACTCTAGATCACATATTAGAAGTGGTTAGATTTTTATAAGGAGGCAAATAATTAAAATTTTAAAAATAAAGTTTAAGGAAAATCCTATGAAAATTTCGCAAGAGTTTTCCTAAAATTTAACTTGCTACACAAAGAAAATATACACACTTCCAATATAATTTCTCCAAACCCCAAAACTCCAGTTCAACATGACATGTCACAAGCACTTCTAAAAGGTTGCATTAATATACTTTAAGTTCTACCTGCTAATACACCATTCATTCCAAGAATAACAATATTAACATTCATACACCAAAAATATAATACGATAAAATACTTAATCAACCACCGATTTCACTAAATGTTATTTCAATATTTACAACCTCAATATTGTTTACAATAAGTCTATACATGTCATAATTCACATTAATATATATGTCCTACCCAAAAGCTATACTTCTACTCTGATGTTGTTCCTTCGGTCCTTGAGTAGCCCCCACAGTACACAACCTGCGCGTGATAAAAATCAACGCACTGAGTGAAAGACTTAGTGATGCTAAATAGTTATCAATATAAGTAGCAAGAATATGCCGAGTAATAAATCTCAAATATCTATGAAAATACTCAAATCATAATATATACTAAGCACTAACAACATGCTAATTAAATCCAAATATTTCGAAAACCATAAAGAAATTCGCATCTTTAAAATTCATACATAACTCAATATAAATAAGAAAATATCACAAATACCAATATATTTTCGATTTCTTTATAACAAAGTAAAATCCCATTCTTAATTTAGGAAATTCATAAATACAATATATCTTCATTTTCTTATAACCGCATAAAATTCCATTCTTAATTAATGCTCGTACTAATACAGAATGAACATAAGCAGATTCAATCCTGGCCTGTGAAAGCGCCACCGCCATCACACAATCGTGGCATGTGGAAGCACCATCCCCATCACACAAATGTGGCCTATGAAAGCACCACCCCCATCACATAATAAGCGCGTTTGCTTATTCATAAGGGCTGATAACCCTAGTATATGATCATAGCTCCACATAACAAAACAGGCTGATAACCCGAGCATGCTCACATATCGAAATCAATGTCATCATACTACTTTTCAATCATGTATAGTAAAGTCCAAAATAAATATGTTCTTCCACAAATAATCTCATTTCTCATTCACCATTCCTTATCTAAAAACATTATATTTATAATTAACACTTATTATTTCAAAATCATTTAACTTACAACTTGTAAATGCACTTCAAATCCTCTTATATTTAAAGCCAAAACCATAATTTTTAATCACAAACAATCATAACTTAAAAATACTTAAAGATCAACATTTAAAATACCAAAATCATGCCTTATCTACTAAATAAGGTTTGGCCTCTTTATGAAAATAGAGGAAAAGCTTCCTCCATCTAATGCCTTAATCACTAACTCAAAATCATTAAATCCATTACTTTAAACACTTAACCATAAAACTCATTCTACCATTTCAAAACCTTCTTTAAGTCATAAAAATGCTAAGACATTAGAATTCAAATTAAAGCTTTAAACCATCACCAAATTACTTATAAACAAACTCATTTAAGTTAAAATCAAGCTTAAAAATCAAAGAAACACAAAGGCCCTTCACCCTCCATTGGTTCGGCCATCCTTTCAAAATCAAGGGGAAAATAGTTTCCTTCAAAATTACTTTCACAAATCATAAGGAAACCACTTCAAAGCTCATTTACACTCAAAGAAAAACAAAAACAACAACAAAAATCACGGCCCTTCCTCTAAGGAGGGTTCGACCATTCATGAGAGAAGAGGGAGGAGAGGTTCCTCTTCCCATTCAAGCATTATTTCATGCTTATAAATCATAGGAAATCACATTAAAACATCCAATTGTTCATTTC
>CANUEP010173085.1:0-36819 GCA_947857235.1 Jatropha podagrica
CCGAAAGTTACAAAATTTAAAAAAAAAAAAAAAAAAAAAAAAAAAAAAAAAAAAAAAAGAAGAAGAGGAGGAAAAGAAAAAGAAGAAGACCTCAGAGCTGGAGAAAGACACAAAGTGTCATCCATTAAAAAAAAAAAAAAGGTAAGAAAAGATTCCGAAGAATTAAAAAAAAAAAAAAAAAAAAACAGACATTCCCTCCTCCAAATGAGATTGTTTTATTAGATAGACAAGGCAAAGAACTCCAAAGATTGAGAGAGTGTACCTATGTACTCTAAAATGTCTTCTTTGATACAAAACAAACAATAACAAGACCAACTAAAAACTCACCACCACAATTCATGTACGTAACCATGTTTACCTATCTTAGTGAAAGAAAGGCAAGAAGAATGAAAGAAAGAAAAACAACAACATAAGAGTGTGGTGGGGGCCTCTTTTGTTTCTCTCTTTATCTTTTCTAGAAAGATAACCTTTTCAAGGTGGTTGGTTAGAGAGCCTTGGCCGAGGAAGCTGATCTATCTGTCTGGCTTGTAACAACTAGTAGCTGTAGTGGTGAACGTAAAAAAGAAATAAAATTTTGGTGAGTGAGGGACAAAATGAACAAAGAGACTGTTAATATATAGAAGCAAAAAGCTAGAGGGAGAAAACTAGTAATTCATTGACAGAGAGAGAAAGACATTATGGGTTGTGAGAGGGGACATGCCTCTCTCTCCTGACACAACAATCATGCATGTGTAAGCATGGAAGGCGGCCGGTTAAGGGCAAAAAATTTAATGTTTTTTGGGTTTTTGTATGATGATGGGGATGAAGGATATGAGATCATGTGAATGATGGTGGTGCTGTTTTTTCTTTTCTAGGAGAAAAAAAAGAGGGTATTTTTGTCCTGAATATTTCATATTGTATAAAAGGTAGAAAATTTGAGGTGTAAAAATAAAAATTTAAGTGATTTTATTAAAATAAAGAGAATTTCACTTTTAAAGTCATTGATTTAAAATCTAAAATTATTGAGAATTTATTATTATCAGAAAGATTTTATTTAAATATTATCTTATAAATACTATTAAAGATAAGTGTATTTTTAAACAATTAAAAAAATGGTAAGAATTAAATTTTTAATATTTTTTTTATTTAACATTAAAGAGTGGCACTTTCCTACCAATGAAATTCTAAGTTCTAACTCGTACGCTATAAATTTGGAAATTACAAAATAAATTGTTGGTTAAAAGAAATTTTGACACTATATGATAATTGATAAGGGTCAATAATGGGATATAATTTTTAGCCCTAGGCCCTTGTAAAATGATGGTGGGCTAGGCCGTCCCAAGATTCGCAATGATGGTTTGGATTGGTTCGAACCATCATCACCACCTCCTCCTTCTTCCCTCATCTTCACCCTCTCATCATCAATTCTCTTTTGTTTTACTTCTTCTTCTTCTTCTCTTCTTCCCCGCATTATGTGACTCTTGTGGTTTTTTCACTTTCCAATATCATTTCTTGGTTGGGCAACTGTTGCCTATAATCATTTTTCTTGCCGTAATTTTGCACTGCTCCTCCTTATTGCACTTGTCAATTTTGGCCCCTTCTATTTATCTATCTTTGCCATTTGTTTATTTCTAGTTTCAAACATCACTTGTATATGTCATTGTTCACAAACAATTATATCTACTACATCTAAAGTCGTTTCAAAAAATCATTTATCTACTTGTAGGGGTAAATTCGTAGTTTTCCATATCATTGTTTAATTTGGACAAGCTTATTGTACTAATTATTCATAATTAAGTTTAAGGTATAATACTTTCTCTATAATTTTGTTTTTACTAAAAAAAAGCTGCGTACATTAAACGTCTCTCACTTAATTATTCATAATTAGGTATAAAGTAGAGTACTTTCACTGTAATTTTGTTTTTATTAAAAAAAAAGGAAAGACGACGGATATCAGACTCCACCACTATGTTGCTTTTTTTTTATACGTTATAAAATCATAATAAAATATTTAGGTAGATTATGTAAATTGTGATTTTGTTTTGTTATGTTATTGATGATTAACTTTTCTAGTTATAGGATTAAAATTAATAATTTTAATTTTGAACAGAACAAGCACATAAATTGAGTTAGGATGTTATCAATAACAATTATTATTAAATCAAACTTCAATTTTATTTTCTTTTTCTAGTTTTAGGATTAATATATTAAATTGCAATTGATAAAGTTAATAAACTTGCCATAAAATTTTTCTATAAATAATATCTTTTATGAATAAAAAAAGATTAATTGAATTTTGTAAAAACTCATAAAATGAAATTGATTTTTATAAAATTAGCTAGTCTTAAGGATAACAAGAAAGTCTTTTCCCAAGACCTCTCATCGATGGGGAAATTAAATCGAATTTTATCATCTGTAATAATTTAAAATGATTTGGTATAGAAAACATGAATTTACAGTTCCCTCATAACAACAAAATGAATTATTGAATAAAGCGACAATAAGGTATGATACGATTTAATAATTAAAGGGGTAGAATTTGCAACCAATGGGCAATTATATACCAACAAAATAGACCATTTAGCCCCTTACAGCTTTTGCACTGTTAGAACAATTGATGATGTTTTGTTTTACGTTATTACAATCATAATTATAAGCATGAAATATCATAAGTTCAGGCATATTTTTGCTGCCACATTTAGAGAGAGAGAGAGAGAGTGAAAGAAATAAGTTAGAAATAATTATGGAAAGGAGTATAAGAGGAGAGGGATTTATAGAAGAGGAAGAAGGAGAAAGGGGTTAGATGATAGTTGGGCCAGCCTAAGCCCTCATGGGTTATGAGTGCCTTAACGTGAAACATCATAGTTGACAGGGTGGGTGTTTTTGGATGGGTCTATTTTTTGGGTATAATTGTCAATTATAGATCTTTTGCCCCTCGTGTAGCTCGTTCATTTAAGCCTTGATGACAATTATGGGTTATTATTCAATGGGCTTTTTACTTATCAAATTACTAGATTACCCTTTAACTGTTACTTGCCTCAATTTGACATTTCATTATCATAGCAACAGATTTCTCGTTTAATTAGCTATTAACAATATGATAGTACTGACTTTGGTCGGATGAGATGAAATAGCAGAATCCTCTCTCTTAATAAGATATTTTAAATTTGAGCCTTTGATATAGAGTTCTTTTAAATATTCAAGAGAAATCGTTTTGCTCTGTTTTTATAAGTATTGCCAATTTGTCTTTTTTTTATGAGTCTCTTCAATGCAAATCTAAATTAATCGGGTCAGTTGGCTTTAGACACCATAATTGTCCTTTGTTACTATTATTATTATTATTATTATTATTATTATTATTATTATTAGTTTGGTGTCCTTGTTCTGCATCTAACTTACAGTGGTTTCCTCAACCTATGCTAATTTTTACTTCCATGTACTAGAGACAGCTAGAACTTGACTTTTAGGTGTTGGTGTGAATTGGGGTGTTCTAACTTCTAATTAACCTTGGAGATTAATGTATAAATTAATTTTAATTAAAGTTTTTAAACCAAATTTTCTAGACAATATATATTTGTCCCCATTTTAGGCAATAGATTAGGTCTGCTTTTGTTATAAAGTGAAAAACATGTTTGTGGTGAACGGGACATAAATGGACATCCATGTAGCACTTGTCTAGACTGATTAGCTCTTTGGGTTAAACCAAAAAACTCAACTTTCATATGTAAATCCATAATCATAAACATTGTTTCTTATTTCTTATATAGTGGATGTCTGCTAGTTTGATTTAACACATACAACATATAGAATCTGTTTTTCAATTTTAACTGTTCTAGTAATTCACTTATTTTAATAGTTGTCAGCTATTTTATTAGTGGTTAACTGTTAAATATTAGCCGTTAATGGATAATGATTATATAACGGTTTTTAATAAAAGTGTTTGATACAATTAACTGTTTAATATATAATAATAAAAAAATATAAAAACAAAGAATAAAATAAAGATAAGCGACGGATATAGGTATCATAATATTAATGAACATAACGTCTAATAATAAAACGTTATTTCAAATTCTAAATGCTAAAATAGATATTGTATCGGTGAACGCTATAATTAATCAAAATAATTTGAACTTTATCAAAACACTAAATATTAGTTGAATGTTGCTGTGGAACAGGGCTGTAGCATAGTCTTGGTAATCCATCAATTACACCTGCACATTTTTTTGTTTATTTTTAGGCAAAACCCAATTCAAAGTTTTTATACTTATTCGACTTTCATTATTTACCCCCCTCTAACTATAAATTTTAACCTTTTACACTATTCGATTCGGTTCTCTTGCCAGCAATTTATTCAAAAAATTGCAGTAAGATAGAACTAATTAATAAATTTTTATTTTTTCCCATTATTGTAACGTGGATAAAGAGGGTAATTTAATATAATAGAAAATTTATTCTTTTTATAACAAGGGATAGGGAATAAATAAGCCGAACTGAGCTCGAGTGTACCAAATTCAATGCTCAGCTTGATAGAATTTAATATGTCTCAAACTCGGTTCAATGAAAACTCGAACTGGGTTGAGCTCGATATGAACCTTTAATTCAACTCGAAAAATTTTAAATTTGAACTCGGTTTGATTCTTGAAGCTCGAGTAATATATATATATATATATATATATATATAAGTTCAACAACATTAGATGAACTTGCATGCTGAATGAGTTGAGCTCTAGTTAAAACTTGATTCAAGCAGAATCTGTTGAACTCTTTTCGAGCCGAGATCAAATAATTCATGAGCTGGCTCAATTTATTTACCAACCCGATATGAAGATCTTAAGTTTTGAGCTTTTTACAATATGTAGTTATTCAATTTCTTTTTAAACAAAACAGAAATATTCTACAATTTACATACTCGCAAAATAACATCTCAAGGGACATAAAAGTGAAATTACTTTAGCAATAGACAGTGATTTAATTTTATAATCACAAATACCTTCTTTAATGGAAAAAAAAAAAAAAAAAAGAAAGGCTACGATTTATTTTTAGAAGATAATTTAATTTTGAAATATATATATATATTTAAAATATTATTTTCCTTTGTTTGGTTACAATACTGAAAATTAATTAAAAAATATTAAAATCTTTAACTCATAAGACAATAAAATTTTTTATATAATAAAATTTTTGTATTTTGAAAATCTACTATTAAATATGTGAAAAATGTAAAGATGGTGAATTATGAAAGTCATCAATAATTGGTTGTAGTCGATAATGTATGGTGACCGATAATAGTAGCTAAAGGTGATTAATAAATTAAAAATATATATTTATAAAATTATAATAAGTTTCTTAACATCCGAAAAAATATTTTTTCCTCTTAACACGGTGGGTCATTTTCCTTAAAAATAACTAAAAAATTTTTTAACAGGAAATATATTTTCCATTGACTTATTTTTCTAAATACCTCAAATAACGAAAAATGGTGGAAAATATTTTCTAGAAATTATTTTAAGGAAACAAATAGATCTAAGTAAGGATTTATTCTTATTCTTATATCATCAATTAGTACTTAAAAGCATAAATTAATTCATAATCAATCTCCTGTCTCCTCAAATTTAAATTGTAATTTCTAATTTGTATTAATAGGTACGTTCTGTTTATCCATTTAGGCATGGGCTGCTTAAATTAGAACATTACAACAATATATACCTTGTGTCATAAATAATATATCACTTAATAAGATAACTACAACTTTGTATTGGAAAAAAACTATGTATTCAGCTCTGAAGTGGAGTGACTAAAGTTGTCGGAAATGTCAGATACAGAGGCGAATTAGGTCACAGGAATCCTTCCTTCCAACATTATTGCATGTGCTTGATCTTTGAGTTGAAAAGAAACGAGAGAGAAGGTAGCTATTGTTATTTTCATGGCAAGAATTCATACATTTCAATACTATTGCTTCAATAATTGACTTCAAGAACTGTTATGAAGCGAGGTGGGACGGGTTTTGCTACCACCATCTCTCTCTGTCTCATTATTCATGGGGACAAAGTCGGGTCAGGTTCGGATTTTCTTTTTTCTTTTTCTTTTTTTTTTTTAAATTTTTATTCACAAGGTACCTTGACCTGCATATTATTTAATTGTCCTAAAACTTGATTAATTCTCATTGATACTTGTAGGGGGGAAATGAACTGAGCCGGCTAATGAGCTGTTCAAGTTTGGATAAAAAAAAGTTTAAAAAAATTCAACTCGAATCAAACTCCAACTCAAGTTGATTCGTTAGCAAACGAGCCGAGATTAAGGATGATAATTTAACCCGACCATATAGATATCCAATCCAATCTTATTATAATGGGTTCAAGACGGAGTCGAGTAGTATTTCTACTACTTGCATCGGGTTTGGGTTCAAGGACGTGGATACCCATTATCCATTACCTGTTTAATAAACATTCAAAATATTTAAAATAATTATTTTTTAAAATAAAAATTATATATACACACTTTTTTTAATTATAATTAATGCTATAATTATTTAATATTTATATTATATTTTTTATTAAATCAAAATAAATAGTGTTAAAAAATTTAAATAAAAAATATTTTTAATGCTAAAGGGATATTTAAATGAGTTTAAAGTTGTAAACGGATAATTATAATTGGGATTGGGACAGATTCAAACAGTAAAAATAAATTTCTAAATAGATTTGAGTTGGTTCAAGTACCTAATTTGTAATAATTTCGAATTCAGATAACGCATTTTAAGCAGGTACCCAATTCATTGCCATCTCTAATCGAGATCGAGCTTAATAATATTCAGCTGGAAAGTTCATTGAGTCTTATTAAATTTATATATAACATAACATATTTAAATATTAAACTGAGTTTAAGTTTAAAATTTTTTAAATTTAACACGAGCATCAAATCACAAGCTCATTGAATTTCAAGCCGAGTTAAATTATATGACCAAATTTCGAACTTAGTAGATTTGAACTTGACTCGACTCGTTTACATCTCTAACTGCATGGGTTGATTAAAAAATATAACATACATAACAGCTATTCCAATTTTAATTATTATATATGATGCTTTTCAATTAGAATCAGTATCATTTGATTTAACAAATAATAAGACAATTTCTATTCGTATTACCTAATTCTAAATTGCTTTAGAATTATAATTTAATGAATTTAGTATGTACTTATTTATTAGGATTGGGAAGAAGAGAACATGTGGGTAGTCAGTCTTTTTCTGTGGTATTCAAACAATGATATAGTCAACCAAAGGGGTAGTAGAGGCGGCAAAAGGGTTCTGTCCAAAAGTGCAAGAAAGAGTAAATTGGGGTTAAGTGTGAATAGAGACTAAGGTTATTACACTCTGGTTCTGAAACAGCCAATGATGGCTAGCCCCAAATAATAATTGTTTCTCTTGCCCTTAGTAATCCTTTCAAACCCCCTATTAAATAATTTTTGCTTTTTGCAGCAATCTTGAGTCATCCTTAATGAAAAGAAATTTTGGCTTCATGATTTAAGTAAAAGGGTAAGAGTGAGAGAGAGAGAGAGAGAGAGGGTTTATTATTAGGGTTGTTTTTATCATAAATGTCTATGGCAGTGCTCAAGAGATTTTGCATGGCCACAGATAAACAGGGCACTCATGAGTACCCTCCACTACCATCATCATCCTCTACATTGCCTATAAATACAATTATTCAGACACTCCCCAACTCAGTAATGACACTTTCAATTTTACTTTTACCTATTTAAAAGAAAAAGATAGGGAAAAGGGTTGGCTCAAAATAATTGATTTGTTATTTATTTTGTTTTAAATCAACCATTTTGATTCTACCCAATTCCTTTTTGTTTTTATTATAAAATTATATATTTTTGATTTTTTTTTATCGAAAATACATCTTATCGTTAAAAAAATTAATTAAAGTTCAATTGAAATAAATACAACTGAAAAGTAAATCTAATTCTAATTTATTGGTTCACTAAAATTTATACCGTAGGGATTTAGAGTCAGTTTCAATTCATCTGAATATATTTTAATGGTATCAAATCCGAAACTAAATGTTATAATAATTCAATTAATTCAGTTTGGATTTGGTTATTTTAAATTAAATTTGATATTTAGGCTTAGAATAAATTTGATTAATTATTTAAGATAACGAACAAAAATTTAAAATTAAATAATTTTATATATTCAAATCGATCAGTAACTGAATTTTTAAAATAATCACCTGAATCAGATCAATTAAATTAATTTGATTGGTTAACAACCAAAAACTGCTCGCCCTAGTTGAGATTGGAATTTAAATCCCTAATCTCGATGAGTAGTAAATTACTGAATTATTTACATGAAAACTACTTTTAGCTACACTGAGTTCTAACGTTTTGAGTTAATCATAAGTCTAAAACAGTAATAAATAGTTAAAAGACTGTATTTTAAACAAATCAATCGATTTATTTTTTAATCATATAGGATTAAAAGAAGAAAAACAGAGAGATGATTGCATCACCCTACTAGATAGCCAAGAAGTTGACTCGTGGGATATGATTGGACAGCATGATGTTATACACGTGAAAGGCCAAGATTAAAAAATTTTGTTGATTTATTTCATGGGTGAATTTGTGATCTTATTGGCTAATGGCAAAGATTTATGGTTTTTTACTTTTTTTACTTGGGGTAAAAGATCTGTGTTTTGTTTTTAACCAACCATTGATAGACATGGCCATGAACATGACTTCATCCAAATTTGCAAATTACTGTTATTTTTGTTTTTGGCTTTTCTGTTAAATAAAAGGGTGGGACCTTTTTATCATCGGAGAAAAAAGTTTCTAAGGATCCGTTTATTTCCAAAAAACAACTTATGATCGGAAATTATTTTCCCTTCTTTGATTACAATATTAAAATTTTAACTCACAAGACTATAAAAATATTAATAATAATAAAATTTTATATTTTTAAAGTTTTATTGTAAAATATGAAAAATGCAAGAAAAAAAATGATAAATTGTAAATTTAGCAGTGACAAGACTTGGCCGATGATTGTGATTGATCAGTGACAATAGCCAGTGATAATTAATAAATTAAAAAATATATATTTTTCGCTTGTAATCTTATAGAAATAAATAAAATCTAAATTCTTGGTTTGATTATTAAAAAAATTAAAAAATAAATCTATTTTGAATTTGATTTTTACCTTAAAATGTTTTAATTTTTCAATTTATTTTCTAATTTTATATTGAATCGAACCGAATGTGTGCACACTAGTAACGAAGATTCGGTGGTTGCTGGTGTTATTAATTATTTTCTGGTAAAAAAATAAAAAAGAAAAGAGACCTTTAAGTTTCTACTTTGTGAGGTCATATTTAATCATATCACATAATATCAATCCTCTGCATGGCTAATGATGAGAATATTTTTTATTAATTATTAATTATTAATTATTATATTTATTTATAGGGTATCGGAAGTGAAGTGCATTCTCATTTACCAACACCTCCCTACACGTGATCTTATATTTGTTTAGGGTCTTCATAATTTCAACTTAAGAGTAGAAACTTTAGGGACCACACGTGTTGCTAAATTGCAACCCAAAGATGAAAGTTGAATGCAACACCTTTTCACATAAATATGACGTGTACTGGGGCTATTAATGAGTGAAAGTTGTATATTTATTGATTTTATTTAATAAAAAACTTTAATTTACACTTAAAAATAATAAAAATATTTCTTTAAAATTTTAAATTATAATTGAACTAAAACTTGAATATATCTTATTTTAATGAGCTTGGCTCCAACGATTTAGAGTTGGAACAATGGATTGAAGCTTTTTTAAGAATTTACTTGTTAAGATCATTTTATTTATTTTTTCAATTTTTAGTGTCTGAAGTGTTTTTGTTTATTAATAGAATAAAATTTATATTGGTCTCTAAATTTATTTAGCAAGATTAATTAATTTTTTATAATGTTTAGTGATATATCATTTAACATTTAATAATGAGATGGTGTGACGAGTGTGAGATTTCAAATTACTCTTTTTGACCATAGTTGTTTTCTCTATTTTGGTGAGTTAAAGAGAAGGCTGCTCCTGTTGTATAACCCGCACTGTTATCTTGAGTTAATTGGTTTTCTAACTTATATGAGGAATATAAAGTTCTGAATTTGAGTTATTTTAACCACAGTTATTTTTTTCCTTTTGATGAGTCAAAGAGAAGAATGCCCTTGTTATATAACCTGCACTGTTATCTCGGCCCATAAAAGCCTCCAATGCATTAAAAAAATACCTAACAACTACTAGCAGTTAATTTGATGGAGAAAAAACTTAGCAACATTAATTATTTATTAACTGCTCCAACAAATAGGCAAATTTGATGTAGTAGTCGTTGACTATTAGCTTTTAAGTCACAGGTGTTATATAACGGTTTAATTTGAAAGTTTTCAGTAATTAACTGGTTAATTTAAAATACAAAAAATATTGAAACATTTAATTAACTGGATTTGGAAGAAAATAACATGTATAATTTTTTAAAAAAATTAAAAAAAAAATTATTTAGTCAAATCTGAATTCCTTTAATATGATTAGTATAAAAAAATGGGGTAAATTTCTTCATATTTAAATAAACCCGCAATTGAGAAGCAAGATTTAACGACGGCTTGGTGTTGCTCCCCACTAACCATTTGAGAGAAGAGATTTATTGTATATTAATGGATTGGGCCCGTCTCATAAAGCCCACACTCTAACATTCATCCAAATCAATGAGATTAGTCTCAAAGATTTTCTAGAACTACAATCATTTACACATTACAAGCAGGATTAGAAGAAAGGCTTGTGACCCAAACTGAATCACTTATAACTGCTTCATCATCATCATTTCTATGCCATGTCCACAGTGCATGGCTTGCATTCACCACCTCGAGCTGTCCATGCCCAAAGCTTGCCTCTCTAAACACCGATATTTCTGGCTTCGGATTTTTATAGCTGCTTTGAATATGTAGTGTACACGGAAATATCAATAATTTTTTTTTAAATTTAGAATTAAAGGAAATTTTACAAAAAAAGTTTAGAAACAAATCACTTACTTTTTGGCAAGGCCTTCGCGGTTGCCACCATCCCCAATGTTTATGTAAACAGGACCACAATTTTCCGCTTTGCCATCGTAAACACGAGTCTGAAGCAATCAAAAAAGTTCAAGCCCAAGATACATACTTTTGCAGATTAAAATAATATTTTTTTTCCAAAAAAAAGAGCAAGCCTAAGATTAGTACCTTTGCAAATTAAAAATAATTTCATTTACAATCAAGGTAAGTCTTTCTCCAGTTTAATCCTACTTTTGTAATTTTAAGAGTTTGGAATGGCAATAATTTCAATCAAACACTCATTCACTGACTTTCTATATATTTGAAAGAAATTTAGAATATTTTCTCGACAACGTTAAAATATACTATAGTAACATATGAATTAAATAAAATCTAAAATATGCCATTGACCAAAAAAGAATTACAGAGAGGGGAAGGAGAGGGCTTACAAATCGCTCATACGCATGCACATGGCCAGCAAAAACGACATCAACACGTGCGTGATAAAGCAAATGCTCCATAAAAATCCTCATATGTACTGACTCAGCTTCACCTTGATGAGCAGAATTAGAATTATACCAAGGTGCATGAATTAACACAAACACCCAACGAGTCTTTTCCCTATCAATCTTCCCTAAATCCTTTTGTAACCACTTGTACTGATCTGAGCTTGGATCAAAATCAGTATATGACCCTAACATAATCACATGTACAGTACCACCGGCTGCATTGAACGAATAGTATAGGTTTGAACTGGACCCACTCTCTTGAAATGGCATTTGCCATCTTGAATTGTAGGCAGTGAATTTGGTGCGGTGGAGAAGTGGGATTTTCTCGATTTCATGGTTGCCTTGTGTTACCATCCATGGCCGCTGGCTAGCCAATGGCTCCACCAGACGGCCAAATGAGTCCCATAAAGGTTGAACCATATCGGCATATGATAAATCTCCAGGAAAAAGTAATATATCATACTCTGATTTGGATATGTGCTCTAGGGTTGATTGGGTCCAACCAGTTTGTCCAAGATCACCTGGATTTATGCATATAAGAAATTAGGAACATTGCTAATCAAACCAACTGACTCACCAACATATAATTTTAATAGGCCGAATCTTGAATTTTGTTACATCAATCATAAAGCATTCTCAAATTTTACTAAGATGTGTAAAAATATCGACCAAACAGAAAATTTCAATTCAAATGTTAAATTCGAAATGGTTGGATCTCTTATCCAAATTTCGACTTACATTGTTTTATCTTGATTCGTTTCAAATTGAACTGAACCGACCGTTTGCTCACTTCTAATGATTACATTGATCCATAAAATACTTTAATTTAGAAAATTTAAATATTAAACACTTCGATTTATAAAATCATTTTATTAAACAAACTTATTAAGTACCTACTAGACAATTGGAAATTTAAAATATTATTATTTCAAAAGTTACACTAATTATACATCAAAATCAATATTTTGCATGTAAAGTTAAAATCTAAAAAACTGGTGTTGGTAGTATAAAAAGGTGCGTTAAGTCACCAAAATTTATAAATTCATCCGATATGACAGGTAATTCACAAAATTCAAAATTGAGTTTGTATTCGGACAAATATAATATAATTGCAAAAATGGCTTATATACCTGTAACGGTCAATTTGATAGGAAGATCGGATGGTGGGGTTTTGAAACTGAACTCACGAGCTGAATTAGAACTGCAGCGGTAGTAGTAAACAGTGTTTGGAATGAGTGGACCAGCCACTACATTATGAATTTGACCTGACTTATATGTCAAGTACCGATACGACGACGTATTTCCAGTTGCAGAGTTTTTGTACATTCCAGAAGATGTACCATAATCTACTATGCTTGGTGCTGGGTCGTCCGTTATCCATGTTATTCTAATTTTATCTTCACCAGCCATTGATATATGCACCTGCACCACATTATCAAATTTTAAAATAATTTCCGGTAATTCAAAATGAGATTAATCTCGTATCCGAAGGACGCAGTCTAAATGATATGGTTAAAACCGAAAAAATAATTTAACATTTATCTCTATGATAAAAATTAATAATTTTCTTGTTACATTTATTTTAAAGAACTCAATTACAGTAACGGAAATAATTAATCATTTCCTATTTGCAACAGACGATGTTTCAAATGAGAAATTTGTTTGGTAAGTTCAATTCCAGCTCAAATCAATGTATCAGCTTAATTTTGGTATATTACCAAAAAATTAAATAATTAATGACATGACTTATTTATATTAGGAGCGACAATATTTCAAAGGAGAATATACCAAACACAAACTATATATATATAACTGAAAACAATAAAATCATAATCAGTTGGATTTGTAAAAAGTAAATTGTATTTTCAGACGAATTTCACTTTTGAAATTTAAAATTTTCTTTAATATTGTAATCATTTTTTTTTTTCAAGGTTGTAATCATCCCGTTATTCAATTTTCAATAATTAATTGATCTTATGGTAACAATAGAGAAATATTTAAATTTAATTAACTAAAATAATAAAAACAGAATCCTGGCTTCTTCTGGCCAATCTCTTTGACTTAGGCGCTAATAATATCACCAAAACATTTTCTCCACCAAACTAGTAGCAGTCCGTAGATTTCTCTTTTGTGGTGCTCTATCTAACTCCGACCAATCCTAACCACTTCAAATCACCTCATGTTCTCAGAATAATTATATTTTTTCACTAACTCCAGTGATTAAAAGAAGAAATGAAACTCAACAAGAAAATTTAGAAAACAAAATGAAAATGTGAAAGTAAATTTATTTATTACCTGTTGTGGAGTAGCGGATTCATCAGCTTCAGATGGTTTGACAAATAAGTTTTCACGAGGCGGTGGCCGGTTATATGAAAGACCAGAGCAAAAATTTCCGACGAGAACCAGTGCAAATATGGATATAAGAATACGGCCTTGTTTGATGGCCATTATATAATTTCTAATAAAGTAGAAATAGAAATTTTCAGACGGGACAGAGAACAGAGGAGTTCTCTCTCTCTCTCTCTCTCTAAAATATATGAAAGAAGGTTTAGATTCTCATTAACCACTGTAGTCTGTAGCTGGATTTATAATGCGCCGAGTGGCGGTGCCCAAAAATACAATGTTGCAGAGAAAAACTTCCCCGCGGACACGTGGGGTTGAGTGACTGGGACACGTGTAGGAAGAGATGATTTCCATGCTGGAATGTTTTTTATTTAAGTACTTTTTTGAACGGTTGTTTTATTTATATTTTTCGGTTGCAAGATGTTGTTACGGAATTGGAAGATGTTTGACTAGTTGTACATTGTCTTCTGCAATTTGGATTTGGAAAAAGTTATAATGAAATATGGAAGTTGTTTGGACACGAGAATTGTTGGGTGTTGGGTGTTTTATTAGCCAATAATTTTGTTTTTATTCATGAATTGGATTTTGCAGTTGGATTTTTTCTCAGGTGTTTACACTAATATAAGAAGGATTGCTCACACAGAATGCTAATGCAACCCGATTCGAATAGTATATATCAGGGAAAATTGCTCTGTCACAATATATGAATTTGCCTTTGCATTTTTACAAATATATAGTTTTATTCCTATCTTTTGTTTCCATAGACTATTATATTCTTTCCTCAATTTTTTTACTTTTCTATTAAATATACAGATAAATTAATTAATTTTCGTAAAATATAAAGATAAAATAGTCAGAGATATATTAATTAATTTTAGTAAAATATAAGGATAAAATTATGATATTTTTAGTGAAAATTCACATCATGATATAACAATGGAGACAAAATATAAGATAAAAATATCTATTTCTAAAAACGTAACAATGTTACATATTAAGACAAAATATAAAGATAAAATCATAAATTTTTCTATATATTATAAGTTGTAATTATACAATAGTTCAAACCTATCCTAATACAATCTAATGTAAATATTGCAAATAAATTTATAGGAATTTGGTGATTCATAATATATACGGCTACAATCTCCATTTTCTTCCCTACATAATTGGAAATGGAAAATGCTGGGTATATGCTCAAAGAAAATCCTGAATTTTGACCGTTTTTACAATTTTATTTGAATCTTTTAATTTTTTCAACTACCCACGAATTTAATTTTTCCAGTAATTATAGTCTAAAGGATCTGTTCCGTAAAATTAACTGTTTTAATACTTATTAATAAGGGTGGGCATGAAATTATGGGAATGCTGATCCATTTTCGAAAACTATCATGAATTTTCCATCTAGAGAAAAATCTGATATTAATTTAGTAGTCATGTCTCGTCCCGAATTCCATCTCAGAAGTACTTATAGAATGAGATTGGTTCTTTGATTAAAATCGATCGATACCGATCCAAATTCTGTTCCATTCTGTCTCGTCTCGAAAATTGAGAATTCCAATCATATTTTTATTTAAAATTTTAGTTATCTTTTTTTTATATAAATTTCAAATTATGTCCATAAAAATCATTTCATCCTTTTTATGTTAGTTTTTTTAATAATATCAATTACCGCTAAAGTAATAATAAATAGAAAAAAATAATATGCATTTTTAAATATATAATAAATCAAGTAATTAAACATATTTTTCAATGTAAATTTTTCCTCTATTATTATGCAGTATGTGTTAAGTAAGACTTTTTGATAATTTCTTTTTTATTAAACAAAGAAAGAAAAGATTCATCAATACAAGAGAAAATATTAATTTTAAGTAATCTAGTTACTGTATTATTAGGTGTGCTTAATGTTATCATTATTTATTTTTCAGTTGATATTCAGGATTAAATTAAATATTAAATTTAAATCAGTTTAAAGACAACGACAAAAATAATAATACTTAAAATTCATAAAGTACATGTAAAGTTAAATTGTATATTTTCATTATTTTATTATATTTAACGCTTTTTGCAAGCTCTAACTTCAACCATTAGAGGAATTGTCCGTTTTGTATCAAGTCGGTTTCATCCCATACTAGATCAGTAAGACCGACACAGTTTTGTCCCGCAAGTGAAATGAAAAATTTTCAAAGAGGTCACCCATCCTAAGATTTCTATTAAATGAGCACGCTTAATCTTAGAGTTCTTTCAACTCTCCAGACATTCCACCAAAAGATGTTTCTGATGATTAATTTCTCCATTTTCAATCATGTGTCCCGCATTCCACTACTCTAGCTAACCTGCCATTCTTGAAGCTCGTCAATAGCTTCGCTCTATCCGTCTCTTAGGATCGCTTTGCCGGGTCGGGATGTCATACTTTTATTAACAAGAAAATAACTACTTCAAAATTTTCTATTATAACTTTAGTAGTAGATAAACAATGATTGAATTTATTCTTTTTTTTAACTCAAATTTATATAAATGAATTTTGTTCGCTTATAGTTGATGAAAATAATAAATTTTTTTTTATCTTTTTTGATGAAAAATAATTAAGTCTATAGGAAATTCTAATTGATTTTTAACTTGAACTATTCCGTGCTTTACCATAGACCTGAATTTTCATCTAATCTCGTCCCAAAAAATGGAACCGGATGGATTACATATCTACTGGGAAGGAATTGAGACTCCATTTTTTATGTCCAAATATTTTGGGATGGGGTTGAAAATTATGTATATCCCATCCAAACCCGACCAATGCACACCCCTAGTTGTCCGCAGTTTTAGTAGCATTTTACTGTTAGTAGTTGAGTAGGTTTTCATAAAACACTAAAAGTTAAATGTTACATGTGTTAACTTTTCATAAAATGCTACTCTAATATCTAAAAGTTAATCCAAATATTATGTTACTGAACACTATAACAAAAAACATTTGGAATTTTAACCATTCAATGCATGTTCTACTTCTAACCATCAAGAACTTCATAATAAATTACAACAGGTGCAACGATGGAGCTAATTTCACTGTGGAAGATTTTTACATATTTTGTTTTGCAAAAGAAGGCGATAATGAAGAAGAAAGGTAAAGTGATTTTGTTTTGCATGGATCAAATAATGACATTTTTTTTCTATATTCTTGTACCTTGTAAGTGTCAAATATAAATTTTCATCTTGTGTATGGAGTGTTTTGCTTATGGAATCAAATTTGCTGTGTTGAATAAGCTTTGGAAATCCATTCGCATCACTCGGCACTACCTTTCTCTTACTTATTTCTTTTTCATGGACGACCTCGTTCTTTTTGCAGAGGCTTCCACAATGCAAATGGAGGTTATCATGAAGTCAAAACCTTCCTCCACCAAAAATTCACTATCAAGGACTTGGGCTATGCTAAATACTTTCTTGAGATTGAAATAGCCCAATCTAGAATTGGAATGTACTTAACACAGAAGAAATATACCACTAATATGATCCAAGATACAATTTGCAAAATGCTTCTTCTGTTACTTCTCCATTAATTTAGGGTATAAAGCTCACACTTGACATGGAATAAACACTAGATAACCTAGAGTTGTATAGAAAAATAGTTGGTAGATCACTACAATTGAGCATAACACATTTAGATATTACATTTATTGTTCAATAGCTTAGCCAATTTATGCAAAAGCCCTGCAAAACACACTTTCATACTACCTTACATGTCCTAGGGTATTTGAAAGGCAATCTCTCCAAAGGCCTCTTCTTTCCTACTTCTTCATTCAAACTCACTATTTACTGTAATGCAGACTAGGCATCATGTGCCACCACAAATGTTCATTCACTGGCAATTGCATTTTTTGAGGTAATTCTAACATTTCATGGAAATAAAAAAACAAACCACAGTCAACTACTCCTCAGTTAAAGCTTAATACAGGAGTATGTCCATAACTATTTGTGAACTCCAATGGATTACGTACAATCTCCAAGACTTCCAGATTCCTAAATCTCTTTCAATTCTCTTACATTGTGACTACCAAGCCGCCATTCACATAACATCCAAACATATTGCCATAAACTTTCATGTAGTCTGCAACCAAATAATAGTATGTTTCATATCCCCACACCACATCTCCAACAAGGTCCAATTTGCCAACATTTTCACCAAATCATCTTCCAATT
The DNA here is from genome assembly GCA_947857235.1 of Jatropha podagrica. Classification (NCBI taxonomy): domain Eukaryota; kingdom Viridiplantae; phylum Streptophyta; class Magnoliopsida; order Malpighiales; family Euphorbiaceae; genus Jatropha; species Jatropha podagrica. Next base: position 18,098 of record CANUEP010173085.1, read on the forward strand.
CTTCATTTTCCCATTTTCTATTCAAGTAAGGTTTGGTCGACTTTTCTCCCACTCCATCTTGAGGGGAGGGCAAAGGGGTCAAAGAATAATATTTATCTATAAAATTCCAGCTACGCAAAGATTGAAACCAGAATTGGCTTATACTTCAAGTTTATTGGTTTGTTATCTTTTCTAGATTGAGTTTGTTAGAGTGAGTGAGCTAGAAATGGTTATCGATTGTAACAAGCTGTATAATAGCTTTGGATCTCACATTGAACTCAAGAGAAAATATACAATTATTTTTTCTCTATCTTCGTTTTACTCTTAAAACTTGATTCTCTGAGAAAATGCAGGTAAAAATTCCACTATGCACAAGAACAAAACAAATTTGATATTATATCTACTATTTCATAACGAAACTGAAAATATCATAAAAGTTGGTTGCTATAAAAGAAATTAAAAAAAAAGTAAAGATGTGAAATTAGATAAAAGAATCAAACTGTAAACATCTATTGAAGATTAGATTGTTAGGATTTGCTGCTTTGTTTTAGTTAATAAATTAGTTAACAAATCCCTATCACTAAGGGATACTCAAGTTTTTTTGATTTGTTGAGTTATTTTCTACAGATTTCTAGCTTTTGCTGTTATGTAAGACTATATAAAGCCAGTTTGCTGCAATTCAATAATATTGATCTTTCCCTTATCTCTTTTCTATCTTTCTTTTCTTTTATTCTTTCTCTAACATTTGGTATTAGAGCCTCCTCACAAGGTTAGAAGTAGCAATCTTCTGAGATTTTATTTGTCTTTCAACATGACAACAAAATCCTCTTCTTTTGTTCAACCGACCATTCCAAAATTTGATGGGCATTATGATCATTGGTTAATGCTCATGGAAAACTTTCTGCACTCTAAAGGGTATTGGAGTTTAGTGGAGAATGGTGTTCCTGCTCCAGCAGAAGGTGTGACTCTAACAAATGTATAAAAGAAGACCTTTGAAGAGCAAAAGTTGAAAGACTTAAAGGCAAAGAATTTTCTATTTCAAGCACTAGATCAATCTGTTCTGAAGACAATTCTTAAGAAGGATACAACAAAGGACATATGGGATACATTGAAACAGAAATATCAGGGTACAACTCGAGTTAAGCGAGCACATCTGCAAGCTCTTCGCAAAGAGTTTGGAATTCTCCAAATGAAAAATGGAGAATCTGTGAATGAATAAATTGCCTGAACTCTTTCTGTTGCTAATAAAATGAAAGCAAATGGTGAAGACAAGGGAGATGTTGCTATTGTTGAGAAAATTTTAAGGTCCATGACTCCTAAGTTCAATTATGTTGTTTGTTCCATTGAAGAGTCGAAGGACACAAGTATGTTAACCATTGATGAGCTGCAAAGTAGTTTGCTTGTACATGAACAATGTATGGGTTTTCAAATTGAAGAAGATCATGCCTTAAAAATTTCTCATGGAGAACAATATGGAGGAAGAGGCCGCGGTAATGGACGAGGTGGCCGAGGAAGAGCACGAGGAAGGCAAAATTTTGATAAGTCAACAGTGGAATGCTTCCCCTGTCATAAGCTTGGACATTTTCAATGGGAGTGTTTGCAGAATGAGACTAATTTTGCCGAGGCGCAAGAAGATTTGTTATTGATGGCATATACAGCTCCAAATATTGCCAATAACGAAGACATATGGTTTCTTAACTCCGGTTATAGCAATCACATGTGTGGGAAGAATGAATATTTCTTTGACTTTGATACAAATTTCAGAGATTCTGTGAAACTTGGCAATAATTCCACCTTGATCACCAAAGGCAAAGGCAACATAAGACTAATAATGCATGGAATAGCGCAGATCATCACAAGTGTGTTTTATGTACATGAACTGGAGAATAATTTACTAAGCATTGGGCGGCTACAAGAAAAAGGTCTTGCCATTTTGTTTCAGCACAATAAATGCAAGGTGTACCATTCTGATAAAGGGCTAATTATGGACACAACAATGTGTTTTAATCAAATGTTCATTTTGAATGTTGTTTCTCAACCTATTATTTATGCGTGTTTCAATACAATTACAAAGGATACTACACAGCTTTGGCATTGTCGATATGGACACCTAAGCTTTCAAGGTTTGAATCTTTTTCAACAAAAGGACATGGTTCATGGTTTACCACAGCTCAAGACCTCCCTGAAGCTATGTAAAGATTGTTTAATGGGTAAACAACACAGAGATCCATTTCCAAAAAGGAGCAATTGGAGAGCTTCCAAAATTCTGCAACTAGTCCATGCTGATATTTGTGGGCCAATCACACCAATTTCCAACAGCAATAAGATGTATTTGGTCACTTTTATTGACGATTTCAGCATAAAATTATGGGTATATTTTTTAATTGAAAAGTCAGAAGCTTTTGATGTTTTCAAGAAATTTAAGGCTAAAGTTGAAAAAGAAACAAACCAGTTTCTTAAAAGCTTGCGCACTGACAGAGGGAGTGAATTTACATTACAAGATTTCACTAATTTTTGTGATGTAAATGGTATAAAAAGATAATTGACAGCTATATACTCACCCCAATAAAACGAAGTCGCAAATTGGAAGAATAGGACCATTATGAACATGGTTCCCAGTATGCTTTCAGAAAAGAGGATTCCAAAAACCTTTTGGCCTGAAGCTCTCAACTGGGCAGTATATGTTTTGAATCGAAGTCCAACCTTGGTAGTGAAGGATCAAACACCAGAAGAAGCATGGAGTGGAGTCAAACCCTCAGTTGAGTATTTTAGAGTTTTTGGTTACATTTCACATGTTCATGTTACAGAAAATAAAAGAACTAAGCTGGACAGTAAGAGTTTGTGTTGTGTTTTGTTGGGTGTAAGTGATGAATCAAAGACTTACCGTCTTTATGATCCAAATTCAAATCGAATTATTGTAAGTCGTGATGTTGTGTTTAAAAAAAAGACAAGAGTTAGGAATGGGACAAAACACATGAAGAAGTTGGTGGATGTGTTTTGGAATGGGGTGATAATAAAGAGGAGCCCAATGATGACACAGAAGCAGATCCTGAGATAGAAGTTGATTCTATTTGCAACACAGGAGAAGAAAGTGAATCTGATCCTAGTGATGAAGAGGTAAATGATCTTTCTTCCAACTCTGCTCCAAGAAGAATACGGGTCCCACCAATCTGGATGAGAGATTATGAAACGGGTGATGGACTTTCTGAAGGAGAATCTGATATGGTTATGTTTTCAAGCACTACTGATGATCCTATTCATTTTAAGGATGCCATACAAAATGAAAATTGGAAACAAGTCATGGATGCAGAAATGGCAGCAATAAAAAAGAATGACACATGGGAATTAATGGATTTGCCGAAAGGAGAAAAAACAATTAGGGTTAAATGGGTCTATAAGACTAAATTTGATGAAAATGTGGAAGTGAATAAATACAAGGCCAGACTTATCGTAAAAGGCTACGCTCAACAACAAGGGGTATATTACAATGAAGTATTTTCTCCTGTGGCACGAATGGAGACGATTCGGTTGGTAATAGCACTTATCGCTCAAAAGGGGTGGCCTATCTATCTGCTGGACGTGAAATCAGCATTTTTACATGGTGAGCTGAATGAAATTTTTTTGTAGATCAACCTTATGGGTATGTGCAAAAAGGAGGTGAGCAGAAAGTGTATAAGCTGAAAAAGGTTCTTTACGAGCTTAAACAAGCTCCGCGTGCCTGGTACAGTCGTATAGAAGCTTATTTTCTGAAAGAAGGCTTTGCTGAATGTGTTTATGAACATACTCTGTTCATCAAAAGGGAGACAACTAGTAAAGTTTTGATTGTTAGTTTATATATTGATGATCTTATTTTTACAGGAAATGATGACTTGATGTTTGTAAATTTCAAAAGATCCATGAAACATGAGTTTGATATGATAGATCTTGGAAAGATGAGCTATTTTCTTGGTTTGGAAATTTCACAAAGTTCAAGTGGAATTTTCATCAGTCAAAAGAAGTATGCTCTGGACATTTTGCAAAAGTTTGGTATGTGTAATAGCAATTCTGTTCTTAATCCTATTCTTCCTAGTTCCAGGCTTGTGAAGGATGAGGATGGTATCAAAGTAGACAAGACTTACTATAAACAAATGGTTGGTAGTCTTATGTACCTCACAGCGACTCAACCCGATATGATGTTTGTGGTAAGTCTAATTATCAGGTATATGGAGAATCCTACTCAGCTCCACTTACAGGCAACAAAGAGGGTGCTGAGATATTTGAAGGGAATAATTGATTTTGAGATCTTTTATAGAAAGGGAGGAGATGATGAACTTATTGGTTACAGTGACAATGATTATACAGGAGATTTAGAAGATAGAAAAAGTATTTTGGGTTATGTATTTCTGTTGAGTTCAAGAGCAGTGTCTTGGTCCTCAAAAAAGCAACCGGTGGTCAATTTATCAACTATTGAAGCTGAATTTATTGCAGTTGCCTCTTGTGCTTGCCAAGTTGTCTGGTTGAAAAGAGTCTTGGAAAATCTGGATTTGGTTCAAAATAGAACGATTATTGTTCGTTGCGACAATAGTTTGGCAATCAAGCTTTAAAAAAATCCAGTAATGCATTATGTGCATTTTCATTTTCTGAGAGAGCTCACTAAAGAAGGTACAGTGGAGTTGGTTCATTGTGTTTCACAAGAACAATTGGTTGATTTAATGACTAAGCCACTCAAGCTGGATGTCTTCTTGAAGTTGCCAGAACTCTTGGGAGTTTGTTCTAAATCTATTGTAAACTGATAAGTTGCAAGCTTTCAGTTTAAGAGAGGAATTGTTAGGATTTGCTGTTTTGTTTCAGTTAATAAATCCCTATCACTAAGGGATACTCAAGTTGTTTTGATTTGTTGAGTTATTTTCTACAGATTTCTAGCTTTTGCTGTTATGTAAGACTATATAAAGCAAGTTTGCTGCAATTCAATAATATTGATCTTTCCCATCTCTTTTCTATCTTCTCTTCTTTTATTCTTTCTTTAACATAGATTAGTATCAATAAATGTAATGACAAGCAGGTAAAGGAGGAGTAGCTAACGTTTCTTTCGATTGGAGTAGGGTTCTTTGCTCTGCGTCTCTCCCGATGCCTGTGTATCTTTATTGCTCATCCATTTTATTTTTCCACTTACATTGAATTGAGATAAGGCATTTAGTTAAAATTATAAAATTTGAAAAATCCTCCTTCTATTGAACTAATTATATCCGGTTCATTTTATTAAAATAATTTTGAAAAATAAGTTATGTTTGATTCATTTTATTGACAGGATCTTTTAAAATAAATATTTTAAATCTTTAAATTAAATTATGAGGTGAGATGATCGGATATTATCCTAAACATAAATTAATTAATTAAGTAATGTGAGATTCAGACATTATAAATTAATTAATTCAATCTCAATTTGCAAAAATCCTCACGAAACAAATGCCCAGGTTGGCAAAGCATGTGTGCACCGCTTCATTTGTTGCTTTTACTTCAAACATAGAATTAGACATGGCATTATCTTATAACACTCCAATTTATTAATTGTTTATGTAATTAATTTCTTTAAAAAATTAGATTTTGCAAACACATACTATAAGGTTCTTTTTCTTTCTAGGGTAGATTCGAAGGATATTCCAATTGTTACTTGTTCCCATTATTTGTTTCTTTAAAAGTGAAGTTTCACATAAATATGAGCGAGGACACGTGGAATTAAAGCCTATTCGCATAGCAATTAATTAAATGCTCACCTGATTCCCTTGCTGGTGTGGAGAAGCATATTTTTAGTGATTAGACTGGTTGACTCTCTTTTACGAAAATATGATGGAGCTCAGTTAATCCCATAACCCACCCATACAGTCTAATAGAAATAAGTAAAAAAAATTTTTATTTTTATTTTAATGATCATAAGCTTTTATATATTCTTCAAAATAGACAAGGTGGCACCCCAATACATCTTCGTAAATGTTATATATAATGTTGTGTACATAAATAGGTAATTGGAGATCATTTTTTTTTTTTTGTCCATTTCACGAGCGTATGCATGTCTAAAATACTCCAATTGCCTTACTTGACGCCAGTGCAATCCACTTTAAGTCATTTTTTAATCCTATTTCAAAATTCTCACCAATCCCATTAAATATTTATATACACACAAACACAAACACAAACACAAACACAAACACAGACATCTCGTGTTCAACAATATTAACAAGAAGAAAATGGGGAAACTATTGCCATTTCTGTTATCTCTACTCTTAGCTAACTCCTTTCTTTCTAATGCCTTACCAAATCCATACTTACGACCTTCTGCTCGTAATATTATCTTCACTCATCATGACCGATCCGAATCCGATCCTCAACAGGTCTGTTATATGTAATTAAATTCATTCTTTAGTCTTTACAATCATATAATCTCATACCTCTTTGTTCGTTTTTCTTTTTCCTTCCATACATATCATTTTTGCTTGTCGTATTTTCCATTAGGTGCATATTTCGCTAGCGGGGAAAGATCATATGAGAATTAGTTGGGTTACAGAGAACAAACATGTAAGATCAAATGTAGAATATGGAAAAGAACCAGGGAAATATAATGAAATGGCTACAGGAGAGAACACTTCATATCGTTACTTTTTTTATAGTTCAGGAAGGATTCATCATGTAAAGATTGGTCCATTGGAGCCAAATACTACATATTACTACAGATGTGGAGGTTCTGGCCCTGAATTCTCTTTCAGAACACCTCCTGATCTTTTCCCTGTTGAATTTGCTGTTGTTGGTAAGTTTTTATATTCAATATAGTTTTCTAATTTGTGAATACTTTCACGAGGTGTACAGCTAGTGTCCGTTTTTAAGGACCATAAATCCAACTAATTTCCATTTATTCTTGGAGGCGAAAGGGTTAATCGAGGGAGTTTTACGTTACGGAAGATCAATCCATGACCTAAGTCATAGTGATCAACCTGCAAGTGCTCTTTGCCACGGAAATATCCTGTTAGGATTAATATTGTTCTCTAATTTGTTGACAACTGTTCTTTTTTTAATGCTTTTGTTTCAAATTTCTAGCATACTTTGCTTTTTGGCATATTTTTCGTTAGTTGGTTAGTTGGTTAGTCAGTTACAGGAAATTGGTGCTTTGGGTATAAGCAACATCTCAACATAGGAAAAGAACGAAGATTATACACTAAAAATTAGGAATACTTGGCGTCCACTAGTGATTCGTAGCTTTTATATGTCGTATGTTTGTTTTATAATTAGGACAATCTTAGTTTGTCTCTTAGAAAGGACTAATGGATATATTTGACCATTTACTTTCGACAATTATCCCTCTGAATTTTTTACGGAGAGCCCACTGCATTTTCACGTTCTAATAAGCTATTTTAATAATAACTATATATCTATGGTTAAAATAAAATGTGGAAGTCTAGGGTTATGAAATTAAACTCCTGCAAAGATATTTTATTTTAACGAGAGCATTATTATTGAATTTTTAAAGTGTAGAATTATAATTGAATTCTTGCAAAATTCAAGGATAACAGAAATAATCGACCAAAATTCATGGTCAAATTTATACATTAGACCATCTTAGAAATTAATTGCAATCCAAGAGTTAATTTAATTTATTTCTTTTTTAAAAAAAATTACCTCGCCAAATAAAATGTTTAATGAAATAATTTTTCTTTGTGGTCAATAACAGGTGATTTAGGACAAACAGAATGGACTAAATCAACTCTAGAACATATTAAAAGTCAGGACTATGATATATTTTTGTCACCCGGAGATTTATCTTACGCGGACAGTCAACAACCGCTGTGGGACTCATTCGGCCGGCTAGTGGAGCCATATGCTAGCCAACGGCCATGGATGGTGACCGAAGGGAACCATGAGATTGAAATTTTCCCAATTATATACCCACATGGGTTCAAGTCCTATAATGCAAGATGGCTAATGCCATTTGAAGAAAGTGGTTCAACCTCAAATTTGTACTACTCTTTTGAAGTTGCTGGTGCTCATATTATAATGCTAGGGTCGTATACAGATTTTTATGCTAAATCAGATCAGTACACGTGGCTTGAGGCTGACTTGGCAAAAATTGACAGGGAAAATACACCATGGGTTATTGTGTTGCTGCATGCCCCTTGGTATAATACCAATGCTGCCCATAAAGGAGAAGGAGAGGAAATGAGAAAAGCTATGGAAGAAATTTTGTATAAAGCACGAGTTGATGTGGTTTTTGCTGGGCATGTTCATGCTTATGAAAGATTTGTAAGTTACAATTCTTTTTTTATTATTATTATTATTTATTTATTTATACTTCTAGTTTTTTTGGCTTGCAGACTAGAATTTATAACAATAAAGCGGATCCATGTGGACCAGTTTATATAACCATAGGCGACGGAGGAAATCGCGAAGGGCTTGCATTATTGTAAGTTTTTTTTTTTTTTTTATCTCCCTCGGAAATATAAATCTTTTAAAATTTTTGTACAGAACTAATAAAACAATTAATTCTTCTTAATTATAATAAAATTTAGAGTAATTTGATCAAATTACTCTTTATCTCAAAATCAATAGTAATTTATAAAGATAGCTATTATATCTAATACACATAAATTTTATAAAGTATTATATATTATTTTTTAAAATAATTAAAACGGTTTATATTTTGGGACGGAAAGATTATATAATATAAATAATTTTACACATGGAGTGTTTATTTGGTAATAATTCATATTGCATGGTATATCTCAATTTTTTTTTTTTAAAGAAAAAAAGATGAATCCCACATTCATTTAAGACATTGCATCTTGTCATGTACTAAATAATTTTCCATCCGCAGTGTGTCATTAAACAATTTGCGGTAAAAGTAGAACCAGTTGGCCTACATAGAGACGGTCTCATAATAAATGCCAGACCATTTGGGAGGTATGGTCATGCAAAGATTGGGACAGTGATGGGTCAATCATTATTTATCTAATCTTCCCAATCTCTACATCTGATTCAAACATAATTAAGGCGGATTCATCTGTTCGATAAAATTGATTGTTTTGATAACTGTTAGTTATTTTAGTTACGTTCAACTGTTTAGTTATTTGAAAATGTTTCATGAAACGATGATAAAAGTTAAACGTTACATGAGTTAACTTTTTATAAAAAGTTATCCTAACCTCTAAAAGTTAGTCCAAACGTTATGTTACCAAACAGTTTTCTAAGCAGCATTCAGCGTTTTGATTCCAACTATTATACTTTGTGCCAACTGATTATAAAGATTTATGTTAAGTTTACTCTCAACTGCATAAATGTTCTTCTGAGTCTGTATTTCATGTGAAATGAAATGAAGGTTTGAGAATCCAGCTTCTCCTCTCTCCCTATTTCGGGAACCAAGCTTTGGGCATGGAAGATTCAGAATATTGGATAATAAGCATGCGCACTGGTCATGGCAACGCAACAATGATTCTGATTCTTTTGAAGCCGATGAGGTCTGGTTGGATAGTTTAAGATCATCAAAAGCATGCTGGAAAAATTTCGTAGAAAAGGAGGAAGACCCATCTTCGTCTTCATCTTCATCTTCATCTTCTTCTGCTAATAATGAACTCTAACCTGTAAAATAGCTTGTGATCTTTATTTGATGACCAATTATTAGTAGAATTAATGCCTTTGTAATTGCTTAATTAGTTGCGTTGATAAGCCAGATATTATTTGGGCTTTTTGCGAGAATGGTGTTTGGAAAAAAACTAATTAAGGAAAGGATGTTGTTCAAGAAGTATTTACTTACATTTCAAACGCATTTGTTACACTTTGAGTATAACAATCTATGGAACGAAAATTTTATAATCATGTAGGGAATTGCACCTAGCACATATGAATCTCATTCTTTGAGTGGAAATCTCAGCCATGCAAAGACAGAGTGACATTTTTAAATTATAATTGTCATTTAACGAGTAAAGAGGGAGAGAGTATTTTTTCGGTAAAATTGTTGAACAACATTAAAAAATAAAACTTATTGCTTTTATTACAGTGATAATGTAACAAATGCCTTTGAAATTCAATAAAACACAATATCCTTAAATACTTTTGCAAAATACCATTTCCGTAATTTTTTTTTTTCTAAACATTATTTTCGTAAAAAGCCTTATTATATTTCTTGGCTTTGCTTTGTGCTTTGAAGCCTCTCAACCATGGTTGGAGAAGCTTTCAAATTGACCATTCATTGGTGATAAGTTGTTGGGAATTGGTGCTTGGTGTTGAAGAGCAGCTACAAAGTAAGGATTGGTGATATAATGCGCTCAATTTTGTTCTTCTGGTATCATGTAATTACCCTTAACAGAATTATAATTTCTCGTTCAATTGTTAATCTCTTATTTATATTATTTTAGATCCTTGTTTAATCCCTATAATTATAAGATTTTTCTCCATATATTATATTCTTTTCTTTTATACATTTCAACTGACCAAGTAACGATGAAAAATCTCGTGGATTCAAATGATTTGAACCCATTATCTCTCCCTCTCCATATTTTTATAAAAGTGAAAACAAACCATATATAATGGCAACAAGCTTTAATTGCACTATGCGAAATTTATATGGAATTGCTCCCCATAATCCATCTGTGGCAGAAGCAATCTCACTTCGAGAAAACTTAAGCTATGTCAAGAGACTTGGGTTGCAGCGAGTTATGTTTAAATCGAATTTTCTTCTTCTGATTTAAACTATTTATAAGAAAAGTTTTGAGCATTTTTACTTTGGTAATATAATTATGGATTGTAATTTTCTTCTTTCAGAGATTTCTAATATATAGTTCTATCGTTTTTGTAGAAGCAATTTTTACTTATTTTATGTCTAATTTTAAACAGCGGGGTTTTATCCCTTCTATATTTATTTTGGACTTAATTTGTGATAATACGGTTTAAAAGTAGTTTGAATATAAGCATTTATTACCACTTAAGCAAAACCTAATATCTTAAGTTAAGTCCTTCATATGATTTTAAAGGTGCTCTCATCATTTTACTAATTGAATTGATTCATTGAATAAGATATTCTCCCTTTAATAGACTAATGCTCTATCTTCAATATCTCTATTGAAACATATTTCCTTCTTGGTAGAAGTAAAAGAGAGAAATATTTAGAAATTATTATTAGATGTCATGTCCTCCTCTAATGGGATGAGATATAAGTATTTAGAGTATTTTTCCTATTCTAATCAAGAGAATAAATGTCAAGCAAGAATTTTGATCACAAATCTCAAACAAGAATTTTGGGCATTTATTACATGGTTAAACGACTCTTAGTGACTTTTATCAAGCGTTACATCTATTTAAACTAATTTGAGTAATGTTCGGTCCATTTTATTAATTGCTCCTATAAAAAACTCTTCCAAAATATACCAGATCATTTATGTTTGGTTGAAATCTTTAACATGCCCGTTTATTTCATTTTTTTATTCTCTTTTAGATGTTTTCTTTTAAATTGACCTATCTTAATCTATTTTGGCCAAGCACTTATAACTCTTCTACATATGTCCTAATTGTTAGTTACTTTTTTGAAAAGTTACTCATCTTCTCAGTGCTAGTCGTCAATTCAAGCCTCCTCTTTAATGAATGTGATTTTCGAAGCTAACTAAGCAATAAAGAGATAAATTGAGACGAGAATATGATTAACAAAAAAGAGATTTGGAGCTTGTACAAAAAGAAGTGGATATTTAAAAGTTAGTATAATTTGGATGAACAAGTTAGTATAAATCAATTGTAATCAGTAATCTCTTTATTTATTTATTTATTTTTTTTTGTGAATAATTTTTCCTCAACATCTCCTGCTTGGGAATATGGTGTTCTGGATGTGTATTTTTCCAAGTGAAGTGTGGTCTACTGAATATTGTGGGTGATTGCCTTTTCATGGAATAGTCCTACTTCCTTTCCTATGGAACCTTAGTCTATGCTTGCAAGATTTTCCAATTCTCAGCTAGCTCAACATAATTGTTTGGTTGAGACATTTATTTTATAGAAGAAAACGGATGATCAATATTAATAGAATCAAATAATTTTTCATACTTACAATTTTTGACACGGCACTAATGGCCACTTCTGCATATAAGTTTTCAATTTCCATAGCTAATTTTTTAAATTTATTATGGTACTCCTTATGTGATTCTCTATCATCCCTTTTTAGCTCAATCAGGTCTAATGAGATCTTTTTGCTCAAGATACACATGCCAAACCGAACTTTGAAGGCAAAAGCAAGTTGAGCAAGGATGCAATTGATCATGTTTTGAGCATTTGGTACCACTCTTGTACTGGTCTCTTCAAAGTTGCTGGAAAGGCTCGACATAGTAGAGCATCTTTAGTTATCTGAATGTGTATTATTGTCCTAAAGTTAGCGAGGTAACTTCTGGGATCTATTGTGTCATCATATGTTTGAAATGCAGGTGTATTGGATTTTGATAGAAAAGATACGGCCAACACCTCATGCAATAAGGAGAGTCAGAGCCTATAATCACTACTATCTCTTGTCATTCTATGTTCTTTAAGGATCTCTCTGATTCTTGTTTGAAAGTTTTCTTTACTTACCTCTTTTGAAACATTTATAGTGTTCATGTTGTCTCTTCCAAGACGATTCAGTTTCTTCTATCATATATACTCTCTCTTCCTCTTCTTCCCTACCAACTCGCTTCCCATTTCTTAGTGAATACTCGTGGTGCTAGGAAGGTTGAGATGAAAGCTGAAAGTGCATAAATCACTCTAAAATTGATGCAAAATTATTATGAAAAAAAAAAAGGGAAGTTACTATTAGATGTTGTAATGACTCTTTAAGAGGGTATTACTTGCATTTAAATGGATTTGAGTAACGTTCAGTCCATTTTATTAATTGGATATATCACTTTCTTTTCAATAGAATTTTAATTTAGTTATGTCGGGTAAACAAGGTTGAAGATTAATCTCTAACCCCAATACTCTTTCTAGAAAGAGTTAACAAAGCTAAATAATTTTTTAAAGGAACGGTTTTTTGAGGCTCAGGATATTCTACCGCGAGCTTCAGTTGGAAGATTTTTTTGCGAACCAAAAATATGCTAAATGCTAGTTTCCATTGGCGAGTTGGGAACAATAAGACTATTAATATATGGGAGGATGCTTAGCTTAATCGAGACAGGTTGACTATCAAGATTATATCAGTTGTTTCTTGCTTCTAATGTTCATGCTATCCTAATTATCCCTTTGAGTTGTTTTGATTGTAAAAGCATTTAAGTCGAGCTAATATGGTAGCTTATGCTTTGGCAAATTGGTATTATCATTTCGAGAGAAGCTCTTATTATAACTCATTTTAACATTCCTATCATTAAAGTTTTTTATTCTCTGTCAAAGAGGATGGAACATGTTCTGCGCGGACTCTGTTGCAAGATCTTGAGCTAGGGAGTCAAGGAAAGGCAAGCACCAGTGCAAGATTGATCGATCCCTCGTGCGTTTCACATTGGCTGCATGTTGGTCTTCTGGTGATAAAAGTGTACCTTGGATTACAGGAACTTCCAAATTGTTCCAATTTTCCCATCCGAATTAAAAAAAAAAAAAAGAAACAAATTTAACATTTTTTTTTTCCTGTAACGTATCTTTGTGCTTGCATTAAAGTGATCCCCATTTTTGGTTGAAAGCATGAAATTACCCAAAAGTTACAACTGAAGTCAAGATGCCAAACCAACAAATTATAACCAGCCTAACAATTCCACCTCAGTTCAGAAAAAAGAAAAACCTGACAATTCCACCTGTCTCAACTCAGATCAACTTGAGAACCTCCCCATCAAATGAAAAAGATGGGCTGCCTCATACCATTGCTTTCAATACACACCAATAATTCAAAACCCCAAATCACGAGTTGCCTAACACGAGGAATCTACACGGCATTTAAAAAATTTGCAAACTGACCCCAAATATTTTTCTTTTTTACACAATCAAAGGCACACATACGTATTATTTGATAATAATAATATATTTTAGCTTAATAATAATAATAATAATATTATTATTATTAAAAAAGGAGAGAGAAAATAAATTATGGAAACCAAAGATCTTTGCCAGATCAAGTCCACGATTTACGGCTGAGATCGACTGTGGTAATTGTTCATTTGAAGCAAGCCCGATCGTTCTAATGTTTTTCGAAGTTATATGATGACGGCTCAGATTAAATCTTCTCCAGCTTCTCAGCCACGACGAGAGGATTTGCCCTCGCTATTTCCTCTCTGCCGACCTTCTTGAAATCAAAGGTGCAGCCATGTTTCTCCGGGTACCTATGGGTACCACAGTACGTGGTCCCGCACCGACATCTAAATCCGGTCAACCCGACCCGCTTCCTGCAAACAAAGCACCGATTCGAATGCTCAAAAGCGGCTGAAACCTCCGTCGACGAACTTCGTACATCAAGCAAAGCAATCGACGGAGTAGGAGGCTGAGAATCAACGACTGGAGAAGGAGATGACAAAGATGCAATGGAAAGAGACGATTTAATAGATGCTTCTTGTTGCTGTTGTTGTCTTTCTTTGAGACAATAATCTCCATAACATTTAGAACAGAGGTTCATCGTCGCCGAACTCCCGAAAAACCCACAGTTGTTAGCGCAAAGGCGGTGACCTTCCGGCGCTTGGCATCTGTGCTCCTCCGCCATGATCCGACTCGTAGATCTCAATTTCGATTCTTTTTTTATCTGTGAAACCTGAAAATTATTCAAAAATAACGAAGATTTAATAAGAAAATCAACCTTCGTTTACTTTCTCGGGAACCAAACACCAGAAATCGAAAAGAATTTTGAATTAGAGACAGAGGAAGAGAGAGAGAGAGAGACGTACCTGAGGTATTCGTTTATTTAAAAAGAGAAATGGAAATGGAAATGGATAAGCAGAGAAGAGAATCTTAACAAGGAAGAATTATCAGAGAGGAAAGAGTCAGAAAAAGAATATTAAATGAGAAAAGGAAAGATTAAAAATTGAAAAAATAAAAAATAAAAAAGGAATTTTGAAGAAACAAACAAACAGAAAGGGAAGCAGCGGCGAAAAGGGGCAAAGGTGGATAATCAAACTTAATTATTGGTTTTAGTTATTTTATTATAAATTGTTTTTTTTTTGTTTTTTTTATTAGTTAAAAACAAGGGGAAAAAAATATCTGAAGACAGGCTGGAAGCCAGCGGCCCTCAATTTTGTTCAGGTGGTTTTTTCTTTCTTTTTTTTTTTTGTAACTTTTTAGTCCTTTATGTTTGATTCTAATTATAATTTCATCCTTCTTATTTCATAAATGATCTGATTAATCCTTAAAATTTAAATCCGTTAAATTTATTTAGTTCTCATCCAAAAAATCTATATTTATTGTTAAATAAAGAATTAAATCTATAACATATTAAGTCAGCGTTTGATTCAACATATTCATGCAGATTCGCACTTCAACAGTTAGGTTGTTGACGTTGATTTGTTACACCCAATAATTTGATTGTTGGTGTTTGATAATCAACGGTTGATAGAATTTCTTTTAATCAGTTTCTAATTTCATCAACTACATTTTAGAGTTTTTTACAACAGCTACTAGTTGATTTAAATAGTATTTTATTAAAATTTCATTAACTTCAAAAAAATAAGTACTAATAAAATTGTTTTTTTCTAATTGATATTTATGCTCATTTTATTTATAATTATAATAATTTTTTATTAAATATTATTTAAAAGTTAATTAATATATATATATATATATATATATATATATATATATATTAAAATAAAAAAATACATATTCTCCTTGAGCATTGAAAAATGTATACACTATATTTTATAATATATAAAACTAATTATGCCTTATGAATCAAAATAAAAAATAATTATATTTTTAACAGTCATTTTATATTTTAATAAAATTTACTGCTAAAATTTTATCAAACATTAACATTAATCAGCTAACTGTTATTAAGTTTATATGAATTGCTAATTAAAATAATCAAATAATCATAATGTGCAGTATATGTAATTATCAAAATAAGAGTACAATAAATTCCCATCAAAGTTCCTAAACTAAAATTGTTAAGTGAATAAGCATATTTTTAAATTTTTTTATGAATTTAGATCTTTAACCCTTAAAATGATATTTTTGGAATGGAAAAGCTAAACAATTTAATCTATAATCTATATTATAGATAAAGAGAGAATGAATGGATAATAATGAGATTATCTACAATTGAAAAATCTTAAAATATCCTTAGATTTAATATATAATAGTTTGAGTTTATTAAATAATTTGAGTTTTTAATAATTGATAAATTAGATTTTTTTAATTTTTTTTAATTGATTTAAAAAAATATATTATTATATTATTTTAATCTTATTGTTTTAATAATTTATTTTAGTTGAATTTCAATGATTATTGACGATCATAATTATTTCAAAAAAAAGATTATCATTTTAATTTTAAAATAAATTTTAAAATGAAAAAGAAATATATAAAGCATATATTAAAAATTTCGATACTTTTTTATTAATTGATTAAAAAAATTATATTATTTTAATTGCATTTTTCAATCATTGATTATTTATGATATTAATTGTTTAAAAAATAGAATATTATTTTAATTTTAAAATAAACTTTAAAATGAAAAAAACTATAAAAACATCTTTAAAAAATATCGTATCACGTTTTATATATATCACTTTTAAAATTTTGAATTTTTTTTAACCAACCGAAATTTGTTCGTGTGGAATTCATGTATATTTGAGTTTTTTTTTTTAGTTATTTATTTTAGAGTTTTATTTCATTTAGCATTAATTATAAATTTAGTGTTTGAAATTCTTAAAATTTTCTATTTTGATGCTTGAAAGAAAAATATTTACAATTAAGTGTCTAAACTATAAAAAGTTTATTAATCAAGTGTCTCTTATCCATATGGACAATTGAATTTCCAAATAGGATGAATTGGGCTCACTCATCCAATTAAAAAAAAATATTGACATGGCAACAACTCCATTCTAAGGTTAACAAAGAATAGAAGCACGTGAGAATCACGTGACTTGCTTAACCTTACAAACAAATGTGTTCTTCATCCTTTAAAATTTATAAGTTCAAATGCACAATAGGTCGTTCACAAAGTTTAGGCTACCACAAAATTATAGTTACCACAATTAAAATTGTAAAGTTCATAGGTGAATTTATGTATAAACACCGTTTATTTTGATTAGAAGTGACTTAAATGTTATACATACTTCTTTCAAAAAAAAAAAACTTACATGTATTTGAATTAAAGGAATTTGATTATTATTATTAATCTTGGACTTTAATGTTTAAATTGTTAAAACATAAGTTAATATGGACATTAAATAAATTTAAACTCAATTAAATCATAGCATATATAGAGTATTAGTATCTTTATTTAATATATCGATATTACATATAAGAATTAGCATAATATAATTTAATATTATGACATTAGACAATTAATGTTTGTCCTCAATTTCAATCCTTAATATATTCTTATTATAATAAAATGATGACTAACATTTCAACTTAATATTAAAATTAAATACTATATTCTAATATTTAAAAAAACACAATATTCCAATTGTTTCAAGATTTTTCTTTACTAAAAAAGATAATGAAAAATAAATGTTAGTATGTAACTTAAAAATTAGTATTCAAATAAATGATAGTATGTAATTTAAGTGAAGGTCCTATATCATTTGAAGTATACCCAGATATGATGATTTCATTAAATGATTTCAACATATTAGACAGTATGGTTTTAGAAATTAAAACACATAATTATAAAATGAAACATGGTTCAATACCTATTGCATTAATATATAAAATTCATTATAAGGCAATGAATTCTGCATTTAGTACAAAGTATAAATTACAGCCTAAGTTAGGAGAAACTAGGTTTTTACAAACTGATTTGTCTAAGACAAATACAGTAATACCTAAGACCATTCAGTGGAAGGATATAACACTTCCAGAAGAACGGGTCTTGGAAGGGGTTGTACCCCCTCCAGTTTGTGAGAAGATAAAACCTAATGTCAATTTGCAGAAAATTGAACAATATGAGGATGGTAAAATAACATTAAAATTCAATAGGAGTCAGAGCTCTAGGTATACAGGATCAACATCTTCTGTGACAACAAAAGGAATAGCAGATTTACCTTCGGTAATCTATGCTAAGTATAAAGAACCTGAACCTAAGCCAATTATCCAGACCTTAGTAAACCACAGATACTCTACATCTGATATACCAGATAGTAGAATGAAAGGGGTAGACTATAGTTCATCTGTCCCTCAAGCAGTATATAACCCAGTTGAGAATTATGTCAATCAACAGTCTGATTTGGCAAATTCATCACCAAATTCACCTACAGCCTCAGCTATAATTGAGAATGTAAGTGAAATAAATAGAGAATTAAATGTACTTAGTAAACAGGATTTAGAAAAGAGTCTAGTAAAAGAAATAACAAAAACTATTTCTAGACTGAGGTGTATCCTGAGTTCTACTAGCTTGAGAACTAGACTCTATTTTATGTTTAAATCCAATAACAGTTAGGGATAAGAGACCAGAATGGATAGTAAATGATAGGGTAATACAGAGTGACTTTCCACCTAAAACAATTAGTAAAATAAAATATAAGGATAATGAGATTATATGTGCACCTTATAAAATTGCTAAAAAGACCATCCATGTTCCACTCATATATAGTGTTTGCATTATATTATATATATATATATATATATATATATATATA
>CANUEP010173199.1:0-24384 GCA_947857235.1 Jatropha podagrica
ACAATTATTCCTCAAATATTAAAATTCATCCAAACAATATATAATCCACAAATTAATCTACTAACCAAAATAATTAACTACTCAAATAATAAAATCATTCAACCAAATATTCTAAAATTAACAAACTAATTAATAAAAAATTTAACTAAATAAATTCTGAAAATAATAAAATTAATACCTAATAAATATTAAAGTTCCGATAATCCTTGAATCGGAGGAGGAGGAGACGCTAGCTGGTGGCGTCGACGTTGCTAGAAGCAGGCTAAGGTCGAGGAGAAGATGCCGCTGCTGAGTTTGCTGCCAAGGTCACGCGTGGAGGAGCAGGTGGTGGCTCAAGGCGGCGCGACGCGAGGGATAAAGCTGCTGGAGCTCACTGGAAATGGTGGCGCGACAAGGAGAGAGGAGGGTCTGAGGCGGCGTTGCTAGTGTTGCTGCGACAATGAGGAGCTGAACGTGGAGCTGGTGTGGTTGGCTGCAGCGCGATGGAGCTGATCTTGCACAGAGAGAGAGAGACGGAGACAGAGAGCAGTAGGGAGAGAGAAAGAGGAAGAGAGAAAGAGAAACTGAGAGAGAGAGAGAGCTGGTGGCTGTGGCGCGGTGGTCAGCGCAGTGAAGAGAGTGGCCGAAGACAGTGAGATAGAAAGAGAGAGGGAGGGAGAGCTGGAGTGTTCGATGGAGAAGAAGAGAAGGAAAATAAAAAGAAGAGAGGGAAAAGAAAGATAAGAAAGAAAGAAAAAGAAAAAGAAAAAAAAATAAAGTTAAAATTATTAATAAAAACAAATCGTCCAACGTTAGATTGTCGGGGAAAAAAAAAAATTAGTAACGCACAGTATTTTTCAAAAATATTCGACGGGTCTAATTTTAATTTAATTCGATCCAATAAAAAAATATTGGTCTAATTTTTATTTGATTAACGGTTACTTGATTAATTTTAGGGCGAACCAAAATAATTTTGGGTCCCGATAATATTACGTGGCGTAATATTATTGGCTAATAATTTAAAGCTTAAATTTAAATGAGAATTATTTTGAAATAAAAATTTCGGAGTATTACAACTAACCTCTTGAATGAGCTTGAATAAGCTTAGAGAACACTAATCCTTAGCCTTCTCTTTGCCTTTGGTGGAGGGTTCACCAATCTCTTCAATGTAGGAAAAGTGTTCATTAAAATCAAAAATTAACTCTAGAAATGAAAAGAGCGTGGCTTAACGTATGAATTCCATGGCTAATCCTAGAATTATACTTAATAAATCATAAAACCCAAAAGTTACAACTTACCTTCTTTAATGGCAACTTCAAAACCAAAACCTAGGAACTCCAAATTCAAGCTTCTACTACTTAATTCTCAAGGTTTAATCAAAATCATATAATTTAATTAGGTGGTTTAGTGGTATTTGGAGGTAGAAAAATGAAAGAAAATGGAGGAAGAAAGAAGAAGAAGATGGCGTGGAGGAAGAAGAAGGGAAGAGAGAGAAAGTGTTGGTGACTTAAGTAGCAAAGTCAAACTTTGCTTCTCATTTTATGCTAAATCAATGGCCAAGATCAAGTCTTAGGTAATCTCATCCAATGGCTCTAAATATTTCTCACATAATTCATTTCTATTTATTATTTAACTCCACAAATTAATTAAATTAACTTCTAAAAATAACTCACCATTTATTCCTTAATATACCACAATAAAAATAATATTTATTAGTTGCCGCAATTCTCTAAAAATATTCATGAAATATTCTCTACCCATCTAAATCATGCAAACATGCTCCAAGAATATTAATTAACATAATAGACACTCATAGTAATTTTTTTCGGACTGAAATAATACTAAGTCCCGGACCGATGGTACTATTCACAGACCGATAAATCACTATTTACAATGCCAAAAAAAACTAGACTGTTACAGTTCTGATGTAGAGCACGCCTCGACTGCGGGGCCTAATCAGGGTGATTTTGTTCAGCAGTTAGTTGCTGCTTTGAGGCAGGTAGCGTGAGCTGCTCCCCAGGCTCCAGCCGCACTAGCCCCCTGTTCTAGTAGAGAGATTGAGGAAGTATGGTGCTATTTATTTTATGGGTCGAAAGGATCATATGCCTACCGCAGTAGAGTTCTGGCTCCATGCTACTGAGAGGATTTTGGAGCAGATGCATGCAGTGTAGTCCCTAGCACAGATTGATTTGTGCCACTTCCTTGCTAAAGGAAGAGGCTTATTTATTGTGGGATTCAGTGGTTAAGATAGCTAGAGCCGAGGATGTGACATGGGATTTCTTCCTATATGAGTTCCGAGAGAAGTTTGTAGGGGAGCTTTATATAGATCAGCGGATAAAAGAGTTCCTCGAGCTTAAGAAGGGTCGAATGACCATTTCTGAGTATGAGCGAGAGTTCCTACGGATGAGTAGGTATGCTTCTAAGCTAATTTCTTCTAAGACAAATAAATGTAAGCGGTTCAAGAAGGGATTATTGGATGAGTATAGGATGCATTTAATATCCCAACCTCACACCACCTTAACTTCATTAGTGAAGGCTGCTTTAGAGCTTGAGGTGATTCAGATGGAGAGTCGGGCTAGAGATGAGAGGACTCAGCAAGGTAGCCAATATAAGAGGTTTCAGAGTGCTACATCTGGACAGGCTTTGGGGGTCCAGTCTTGTAGTAAGAGGTTTAGGGGTGGAAGACAGACGGGATTTAGACCAGATCAGAGATTTAGGCAGGGTACATATGCAAGATCAACTGCTCAGACTGCATCTGTTGCTAGCGGTGGAGGTGTTGCATGGTCAGGATATCCGGTTTGAACTCGATGTGGTGGGAGACTTGTTGGACCGTGCAGGAGAGCCATGGGTGAATGTTTTAGATGTGGATCTACTGAACATATGATTAGGGATTGCCCGTTGATAGTGACTGGCTCAATATGCTAGGTTGGGAGGCCAGCTCCCTATATTCAGAGAGGCAGAGGTAAAGGCCATGGTGATGCATGTGGTACTAGGAACCAGAGGACAGTTTCACCGTCAGTGGATAGACTAGAGGTTAGAGCGCCAGCGAGGGCTTATGCCATCAGGACCAGGGAGGAGCTGGTTGCTCCGGATGTCATTGCAGGTACTTTCTCCATCTTTGACACTTTTGTAATTGCTTTGATTGATCAGGGCTCCACGCATTCATAAATATGAATAAATGTGGGTAGATTGGGTAGTATGCATGCTGACATATTAGAGCATAGCATTGAGGTCACTAGTCCTTTGGGTCAGAGTGTTGTAGTTGACCGTGTGTTTAGAGATTGCCCTACAGTCTTTCATAGGTATGTGTTCCCGAGAGATTTGATAGAGTTGCCTTTTCGAAAGTACGATGTGATATTGGGCATGGATTGAGTGTTTAGACATGGGGTTATTGTTGATTGTAGACATAAGAGGATTACACTTCAGACTCCGTCTGGAGAGGAGATTGTAGTTGTGGGGGAGAGGATGGATTACATCTCTAATGTTATTTCAGCCAGTACTGCTAGGAGGATGATACAACATGGCTGCGAGGCATTCTTAGCCTGTTTACTTGAGCATAAGCAGAGATCTCCTAGTGTCCATGAGATTCCGACGGTATGTGACTTTTCGAATGTGTTTCCTGAGTGTTTTCCTAGTTTACCCGCTACGTGAGAGGTCGAATTTGGTATTGAGGTTATGCCAAGTACCGCATTAATATCCATTGCTCCATATCAGATGGCTCCTACTGAGCTGAGGGAGTTAAGATTCAGGTTCAGTAGTTGCTCGATAAGCAACACCCACTGTCCAATCCCGGAGGAGCGGACGATGAATGTCACATTTGGTGTCGAAGTGCCATCTTACCATACTTAATAATCTAAATCATATACTAGAAATGGCTAAGTTTTCAAAGGAGGCAAGTAATTAAAATTTAAAAATAAGGGTTTTAAGAAAATTCCTACGAAAAATTTGCAAGAGTTTCCCCTAAAAAGTTACTTGCCACACAAAGAAAACAAATGCACTTCCAATGTATACTCCTCTAAACCCCAAAACTCCAAATCAATACAAAATCACACACCACTTCTAAATGGTCTATCAGTTCACTTAAGTCCTATCATGTTAATTCACCATTCATTCAAAGAATTAATTACTAACATTCATACACCATAAATATAATAAGATCATAATACTTACATGACCACCAATCTCATTAATTACAATTCCAATATTTACAACCTCAATACTATTTACAATATTTTCTATACATGCAAAAATCACAAATTACTATGTGTCCTACCCAAAAAAAATATTTCTATTTTGATGCTACTCCTCCGGTCTTCGGTAGCGCGTCCACTACTATGAACCTGTGCGTGATAAAAATCAACACGTTGAGTGAAAGAGTCAATGGTGCTAAATAATTATCAATTAAAATAACAAGAAATCGCCGAAGCAACAAATCTTAAATACGCTTTAAAATACTCAAATCAAATATAAATTAAGTACTAAAGACATACTAATTAAATTAAAATATTTCAAAAATCATAAAGAAGTCCATAAATATAAGTATACCTTCATTTTCTTATAGCATAATAAAATTGCATTCTTAGTTAGGGGCTCGTACATATATAGAAAGAAATAATAATAGATTCGATTTCTGAATCACATAATCATGGCCTATGAAAGCGCCACCACATATCACATAATTGTGGCCTGTGAAAGCACCACCACATATCACACAATAAGCGCATCTGCCTATTCATAAGGGCTGATAACCCTAGCATATGATCATAGCTTTCACATAACAGAATGGCCTGATAAGCCTAGCATGCTCATATATCATAATAAATCTCATCATACTACATTTTGATCGTGCATAGTAGAGCCCAAAATAAATCCGTTCTTTCACAAATGATCTTATTTCTTATACACAATTCCTTATCAAAAACATTTATAACTTAATACTTATTATTTCAAAATTACTTAAATTACAACTTGTAAATACTCATTAAGTTCTTTTATGTTCAAAACCAAAATCATACTTTCTT
This sequence comes from Jatropha podagrica, assembly GCA_947857235.1. Lineage (NCBI taxonomy): Eukaryota > Viridiplantae > Streptophyta > Magnoliopsida > Malpighiales > Euphorbiaceae > Jatropha > Jatropha podagrica. The sequence continues at coordinate 5,001 of CANUEP010173199.1, forward strand.
AATACATAAACATACATAGCTTAAAACACTGAAAAGTTAACATTTAAAAGATAGAAACATGCCTTACCCACTAAAGAAGGTTCAGCCTCTTTTTAAAAACAAAGGGGGAATAGTTTCCTCCATTAAAAGTCTTAATTCCTAAATCAAATTCACTACTTAAAACCATAAAAATCATTACTTGAAATAATTGACTACAAAATTCATTTTTACATATTCAAATCTTCTTTAAGTCTTTGAGAAATGCTAAAATATTGGAATTCAAAGTAAAGCTTTAAACCACCATCAAATTGCTTATAAATAAACTTTAAAATCAAACATAGAAATGAAAGGAGACAAAGTGTCCTTCACCTACATAGATTTGGCCACTTCTTACAAATCAAAGGGAAGATGGTTCTTTTCAAAATAATCACACTTTCTTAAAAAATTCCATCCCAAAACACATTTACCATCAAAGGAAATCAAAGCAAAGAACAAAATCAAAGGCCTTCCCTTTTAGGGAGGTTTAGTGTAACTGTCTGTTTTATCAATGTCTTTTTCAGTGTCGCTAATAGCGATTTACCGGTCTGTGAATAGTACCATAATCTGGGACTTGGTATTATTTCAGTTCAAAAAAATTACCATGCATGTCTAATATGTTATTTAATATTTTTGGAGCATGTTTTCATGTTTTTGTAAGTTGTAAGTTGAGAAATTTTTAAATGATGAGTGTTAAGTGATAAAGTGTTTTGATTAAGAATTGTGAATAAGTAACATGATTATTTGCGAAAGAATGGTTTTGACTTTGGGCTTTACTATACATGATTGAAATATAGTAAAATGAGATTGATATCGATATGTGAGCATGCTAGGGTTATCAGCCCAAGCTATGATCATATGCTAGGGTTATTAGCCCTTATGAATAGGTGGGCGCACCTATTATGTGATATGTGGTGGTGGTTTCACAGGCTACGGTTATGAGTTATGTGGTGGCGATTTCATAAGCCACAATTATATGAATCTGGTTATATTTCTTTCTGTATATGTATAAGCCCTTAATTAAGAATGAAATTTTATTCTACTATAAGAAACAAAGATATATTTGTAAGAACATAATTTTAATTCGTTATAAAGAAATCAGAGATATATTTTATATATGACATTTTCCTTATTTTGTCGGACGATGTATTAATCTTTAAGTGTGAATTTCTTTATGGTTTTCAAAATATTATTATTTAATTAGCACATTTTTAGTGTTTAATATATATTTTGAATTGAGTATTTTGAAGCATATTTGAGATTTGTTACTTTGGCATTTCTTATTATTTTAATTGATAATTATTTGGCACCACTCAGTCCTCCACTCAGCGCATTGATTTTTATCACGCTCAGGTTGTGAGCTGTGGGTGCTACATGAAGACAGAAGAAGTAGCATCAGAGTAGAAGTATTGATTTTGGGTAAGACATGTTTAGACTTATTTTAAAAAGGTATTGAAGTTGTAAATATTGAAAATGTAATTAATGAGATATATAAGTATTACTATTTTATTATATTTATGGTGTATGAATGTTAATGAATATTCTGTTGAATGAATGGTAAATTAGCATAATAGGACTCATGTGAATGGATACATACATTTAGAAGTGCCGCGTGATTTTTAGTTGATTGGAGTTTTGGGGATCGGAGGAGAATTTATATTGGAAGTGTATATATTTTCTTTGTATGGCAAGTCAATTTTTAGGGAAAACTCTTGCGAATTTTTCATAGGAATTTCCTTAAATATTACTTTTAAATTTTAATTACTAGCCTCCTTATGGAAACCAAGATACTTTCAATATATGATCTAGAATTATTAAGTAAGATAAGATGGTGCTCCTGCAACGACATTCATCGTCTTGTCCTCCTGGATTGGGTGGTGGGTGTTACATTTAGTGGTATCAAAGCTTAAGTTTAGGCAATTCTAGGATATATGATTTAGTGTGAGAGTTTACCAGATTTGGAGCAATTATATAAGTGATTTAAGTAAAATACATGCCATAAGAGTTTATTTTGGGATTTCTCTCTGATGGGAACATGTTGGTCCTTGTAGGTTGAGTTATGTCTCAACATCTGTTTGATGAGGAGGTGGACAGTTATGCCCCTCCATATGGTGTTATATTAGAGGGTGTTATGCCAACTGGTGGTGCTACTGGTGGTGTTTCGGGTTCCGACGCGGAGCACGCCTCGGCTACGGGGCAGGCTACTATAGGTCCTGCGAGGCCTAATTAGGGTGATTTGGTTTAGCAGTTGGTAGCTGCTTTAAGGCAAGTTGCGGAAGCAGTTCCTCAGGCTCCAATCTCATCGGCCCTTGTTCCAGTCTGTCCCCCGATAGAGAGATTGAGGAGGTATGGTGCTGAGGATTTTATGGGTCGAAAGGGTAATGATCCTTTCACAGTAGAGTTTTGGCTCTAAGCTACAAAGAGGATCTTGGAGAAGATGCAGTGCACTCCCCAAGACAAATTAATTTGTGCTACTTCCTTGCTGAAGGAAGAGGCTTACCTATGGTGGGATTCAGTGGTCAAGATAGCAAGAGCTAAGGATGTTACTTGGAATTTCTTTCTCTCTGAGTTTTGGGAGAAGTATGTGGGGGAGCTTTACACAGATCAAAGGATAGCAGAGTTCCTCAAGCTCAGGTAGGCTCAGATGATTATTTTCAAGTATGAGCAGGAGTTTCTGCGGTTGAGTAGGTATGCCTCTAAGTTGATCCCTTTTGAGGCTGATAGGTGTAAACGGTTTAGGAAGGGGTTACTTGATGAGTACAGGATGCACTTGACATCCCAGCCCCACACCACATTAGCTTCATTGGTGAAGGCTGCTACAGAGCTTGAGATTATCCAAAATGAGAGACAGCCCAAAGGTTAGAGGACCCAGCAGGGTAGTCAGTATAAGAGATTTTAGAGTGCTACGTCTGGACAGACTTCAAGGGTCCAGTTTATTAGCAAGAGTTTCAGAGGTGGACCACAGATGGGAGTTAGACAAGTTCAGAGAGTTGGTCGAGGTACATTTATGAGATCAGCCCCTCAAGCTACATCTATTGCTATTGGTGGAGGTGCTACATGGCCAGGCCTACCGACTTGCACTCATTATGGTAGGAGACATATTGGGGTGTGTTGGAGAGCTCTGAGAGCTTATTTTAGATGAAGATAAACGGAGCATGTGATTAGGGATTGCCCTTTGGGGCAAAGGTAGAGGTCGTGGTGAGGCACATGGTATTAGGAGTCAGAGGCCAGTTTTTGAGACTGTGGATAGACCTGAGGCTAGAGCACTAGCAAGGGCTTATGCCATCAGGACAAAGGAGCAGCAGGATGCTCCAGATGTCATAGCAGGTACTTTCTCCATCTTTGACACTCTTGTACTTGCTTTGATTGATCCGGGCTCCATGCATTCATATATATGCATACATGTGGGTAGACTAAGTAGTCTGTATGTTGAAACACTAGAGCACATTATTGAGGTTACTAGTCCCTTGGGTTAGAGTGTGGTAGTTGACCTGGTGTATATAGATTGCCCTTTAGTTATTCATAGGCATGTATTTTCGGATGATTTGATAGAGTTGCCTTTTTAGGAATACGATGTGATATTGGGCATGGATTGGCTGTCTAAACATGAGGTGATTATGGATTGTAGACATAAGAGGATTACACTTCAGACCTCATATGGAGAGGAGGTTGTAGTTGTGGGGGAGAGGATGGATTACCTCTCTAATGTTATTTCAGCCAGTACTGCTAGGAGGATGATACGGCATGGCTGTGAGGCATTCTTATCCTTTGTACTAGAGCCTAAGCGGAGATCTCTTAGTGTCCATGAGATTTCGACGATATGCAATTTCCCAGATTTATTTCATGAGGATTTGCCTGGTTTGCCTCCTGCGAGGGAGGTTCAGTTTAGTATCAAGGTTATGTCGGGTACTGCACCGATATCCATTGCTCCATATCAGATGGCTCCTACTAAGTTGAGGGAGTTGAAGATTCAAATATAGGAGTTGCTTGACAAGGGTTTCATTCGACCTAGTGTATCCCCTTGGGGCGCTCCAATATTGTTTATGAAGAAAAAGGACGGTACCTTGAGATTGTATATTGATTATAAGCAGCTTAATAAGGTGACAGTGAAGAATCATTATCCATTACCTTGGATGGATGATGTGTTTGATCAATTGAGAGGGGTCACTCTGTTTTCGAAGATTGATTTGAGATTGGGGTACCATCAGTTGGTAGTTAGAGAGTCAGATGTGCCTAAGAGTGGTTTTAGGACCCAATATGGTCACTATGAGTTTTTAGTGATGCCTTTTGGGTTGACTAATGCTCCATCAGTGTTTATGGATCTGATGAACTGGATCTTCCATCCCTATTTGGAGCAGTTCGTGGTAGTTTTTATTGATGATATTTTGGTGTACTCTCCGACTAGGGAGGATCATGATCACCGCCTGCAGATAGTTTTGCAGACTTTGAGAGATCGGCGGTTGTATGCTAAGCTCAGTAAGTGTGGATCCGAAGAAGATTGAGACAGTGCTTGATTAGAAGCCACCTAAGAATGTCATAGGGATTTGCAGTTTCTTAGGTTTGGCTAGATATTACAAGAGATTTGTCAAGGGGTTTTCCCTTATTACAGCCCCTTTGACTAGACTTCTCCATAAGGATGTCCATTTTGAGTGGACTGATAGATGCTAGAGTAGTTTTGAGAGGCTTAAGGCGATGCTTACTGAGGCTCCAGTTTTGACACAGCCAGCTCCAGGCAGAAATAAGATGTATCAAGATTTGAGGATGTAGCATTGGTGGCCGGCTACGAAGAGGGACATTCTGGATTTTGTGTCGAGATGGTTGACCTGTCAGCAGGTTAAAGCAGAGCATCCGGTCCCATCGGGTTTGCTACGCCCTATCTCTATTCCGGAGTGGAAATGGGATAGGATTACCATAAATTTTATGGTTCGTTTGCTTATTACACCTAGGAAGAAAGATGCTATTGGGGTCATAGTCGATAGATTGACTAAGTCAACGCATTTTCTTTCAATTAGGACCAACTATACGATGGAGCAGTATGTGGAGCTCTACATTAATGAGATTGTGAGATTGCATGGAGTTCCTTCTTCCATTATCTCTTATAGAGATTCGAGGTTTATTTCGAGGTTCTAGAAGAAGCTACATGAGGCTTTGGGTACTAAACTGCATTTCAGCATAGCCTTCCATCTACAGACAGATGGATAGTTAGAGCGAGTGATTCAAGTACTTGAGGAGATTTTGAGGGCTTGTGTGATGGAGTTTGAGGGTATCTCGGAGAAGTATATTCAGCTTGTTGAGTTTACCTACAATAACAGTTATCAGTCAAGTATTCAGATGGCTCCATTTGAGGCTTTGTATGGTAGGAGGTGTAGGACAACTCTATGCTGGACAAAGCTTAGTGAGGGTAAGATAGTGGGTCCTGATTTGATCCGAGAAGCAGAGGATAAGATTAAAGTCATAAGGGAAAGATTGAAAGCGACTTCAGATCATCAGAAGTCGTATGTCGATCTTAAGAGGAAGGATATTGAGTATGCAGTGGGTGACAAGGTGTTCTTGAAGGTATCTCCATGGAAGAAAGTTTTGAGATTCGGTAAGAAGGGTAAGCTTAATATTAGGTTTATAGGTCCATATGAGATTTTAGAGCGTGTGGGACCCTTAGCTTATAGACTAGCTTTACCACTAGACTTGGATTGGATACATAATGTCTTTCATGTATCTATGCTACGGAGGTACTGATCAAATCCTTCGCATGTTATATCAGCCGAATCGGTCACCATTGAGCGAGATTTCACATATGAGGAGGAACCCATAAGGATACTTGCTAAAGAGGTTAAGGAATTAAGGAATAAGAGAATACCTCTAGTAAAGGTCCTATGGAGGAATCATAAGACAGAGGAAGCCTCATGGGAGTGAGAAGATGACATGCGACAACAACATCCTCAGTTATTTACATCAGGTAAAGTTTGAGGATGAATTTTTTTTTAAGGGGGGAGAACTATAATAGTCCGTTTTATCAGTGTTTTTTTCAGTGTCGTTAATAGTGATTTACTGGTCTATGAATAGTACCATCGATCCGGTACTTGGTATTATTTCAGTCCAAAAAAATTACTATGCATGTCTAATATGTTATTTAATATTTTTGGAGCATGTTTGCATGATTTAGGTGGATTAAAAATATTGCATGAATATTTTTGGTGAATTAAGGCATTTAATGAATATTTTTTTCTAGTGGAGTATATTAAGCAATAATTGAGGAATTATTTTTGTGGAGTTAATTTAATTAATTGGTGGATTTAAATAATATTTGGAAAAGAATTATTGATGAATATTTAGAGCCATTTGATTAGATTACTTAGGATTTGATCATAACCCTTCATTTGGCATAAATCTAAGAAGCCAAATTTAACTTTTCAACTTAAAAGCAACACTTTCTCTCCTTCTTCTTCACCTCTCCAACACCAACTTGTCCCACTTCTTTCCTCCATTTTTGCTCATTTTCTCTACCTCTAAATTACCTCAAATTTCATGAATTAAACCATAGATTAGTAAATAGACCTTAAGAATTAAGTAAAAGAAGTAAGAATTGGTGATTAAAAGTGAAGGAATTTGGAGTTTCTACTTAAACAAGTATGTTGTGAATTTTAAGTTTTGTGATTTTATAAGTAGAATTCAAGGTTTAGGCATGAAATTGATGCATTAAATCATGCTCCAACTATTTTTTGTGTTAATGCTTGAATTTAATGAGAATTTCTCCTATTTTGAAGAAATTAGTGAACACTCCTCCAAAGGGAAGAAAAAGGCTCAAGAGTGAAGCATTCTAAGCTTCTTGAAGCTTATTCTCAAGGTTAGTGCATTACTAATTCATTTCCCCTTCCATTTTCTTCAAGTTTCAAGTTTTAGGTTTTTGAATGATTGTTGTGAAGAGTGTGAATTGTATTGAGGAATGAGAATTTGGATGCTTTATATTGATTTTCCTTGATTAATAAGCATGGAAGAATGCTAAAAAGGGAAGGAAAATATTTCCTTACCCTTGAACCAAGAGAGGCCGAACCCTCCTTAGAGGAAGGATTTTGATTTTTGTTCTTGCTTTTGATTTCCTTTGATTGTAAATGAGTTTTGAAATGGTTTCCCTTTAAATGAGTGTGGTTATTTTGAAGAGAAACTATTTTCCCTTGATTTTGAAAAAGTGGCCGAACCTAAGCTAGGTGAAGGGCCTTTGTGTTTCTTTGATCTTTATGCTTGATTTCAACTTAAATGAGATTATTAATAAGTAATTTGATGATGGCTAAAGCCATTTCCTTGAGTTTTATTGTTTTAGCATTTTTCAAAGACTTAAAGAATGTTTTGAAATTGTAAAAGAGATTTTGTGGTTAAATGCCTTAAGAAATGAATATAATGGTTTTGAGTAACGATTTTGGGTTAGTGATCAAGGTTTTTGATGGAGGAAACCATTCCTCCTTTGTTTTCAATAAGAGTGGCCGAACCTTCTTTAGAAGGTAAGGCTTGATTTTCACTCTTTATAAAACATTGATTTAAGTATTTTACACCATATTATATACATATGTTTGAATATGCTCAATTGAATTTATTAATTATGAGAAAAGGGAGAATGTGGTGGTTTTTGTAAGTTGTAAGTTGAGAAATTTTGAAATGATGAGTATTAAGTGATAAAGTGTTTTGATTAAGAATCGTGAATAAGTAACATGATTATTTGTGAAAGAATGGTTTTGACTTTGAGCTCTACTATACATGATTGAAATATAGTAAAATGAGATTGATATCGATATGTGAGCATGCTCGGGTTATCAGCCTAAGCTATGATCATATGCTAGGGTTATCAGCCCTTATGAATAGATGAACGCGCTTATTATGTGATATGTGGTGGCAGTTTCACAGGCTAAGGTTATGAGATATGTGGTGGCGATTTCACAGGGCACAATTATGTGAATCTGGTTATATTTCTTTCTATATGTGTATGAGCCCTTAATTATGAATGAAATTTTATTTTGCTATAAGAAACAAAAATATATTTGTATTTATGAATATCCTTAATTAAGAATGTAATTTTAATTCATTATAAAGAAATCGAAGATATACTTATATTTATGACATTTTCCTTATTTTTATCAGATGATGTATTAATCTTTAAATATGAATTTGTTTATGGTTTTTGAAATATTGTGATTTAATTAGCACATTTTCAGTGTTTAATATATATTTTGAATTGAGTATTTTGAAGCATATTTGAGATTTGTTATTTTGGCATTTCTTGTTATTTTAATTGATAATTATTTAGCACCACTGAGTCTTCCACTCAACGCATTGATTTTTATCACGCGCAGGTTCTGAGCTGTGGGTGCTACATGAATACCGAAGAAGTAGCATCAAAGTAGAAGTATAAATTTTGGGTAGGACATGACATGTGTAGACTTATTTTAAAAAAGTATTGAAGTTGTAAATATTGAAAATGTAATTAATAAGATTGATGGTTATATAAGTATTACTATTTGATTATATTTATGGTGTATGAATGTTAATGAATATTCTATTGAATGAATGGTAAATTTGCATAACAAGACTTATGTGAATGGATATACATTTAGAAGTGCTGCATGATTTTGAGTTGATTGGAGTTTTTGGGATAAGAGGAGAATTTATATTGGAAGTGTATACGTTTTCTTTGTGTGGCAAGTCAATTTTTAAGGGAAACTCTTGTAAATTTTTCGTAGGAATTTCCTTAAATATTACTTTTAAATTTTAATTACTTGCCTCCTTATTGAAACCTAGATACTTTCAATATATGATTTAGAGTTATTAAGTAAGATAAGACGATGCTCCGGCACCAAATATGGCATTCGTTGTCTAGTCCTCTGGGATTGGGCGGTGGGTTTTACATTCGGCCAACCATGGGGAAGAGGAAAGGAGTTGTTCTTCTCCCCATTCAAGCATTTCATTAAGCTTAAAATACATAGAAAATCATGTAAAAGCATTCAAATACTCATTCCCCAACTCAATTCACACAATTCTCGAAATTCCATTCAAAAACCTAAAAATTGAAAACTTAAGAAAATGAAAGGGGAGTAGAGATATTAGTCCACTAACATCTTAATCAAGCTTGAAGGAGCTTATAAAGCTCTACTTTTTAGCTTTTTCCTTCCCTTTGAGAGAGGGTTCACCAACCTCTTCAAGTAGAAAAAATTTACATTAAAATAAAAAATTAACACGAGATAGATGGAGTATGATTTAATGCATCAATTACAAGTCTAAACCTTGAATTCTTCTTATTAATTCACAAAACTTAAAAAACACAACTTACTTACTTGAATTGAAACTCCAAATTCCTACTCCTTTTATTTAGTTCTTAATGTTTGATTATCAATTCAAGGCTTAATTAGGTGATGTGGGTGCAGTTTAGAGGTAAGAAATTGAAGAAAATGGAAGAGAAGGAGAGAAGAGAGAATGGCATGGAGAAGGGTGGAAGAAGAGAGTGAATAGTGTTGCTTGGTGAGTTGTCACTTAAGTGGCAAAGTCAAACTTGGCTTCTCTCTTTTATGCCAAATGAAGGGCTATGATCAAGTCTCTAGTATTCCATCCAATGACTCTAAATATTCATTAAATAATTCTCTTCCAAATATTATTTAACTCCATCAATTAATTAAAATTAATTCCTCAATTATTCCTTAACATATTACAATAGAAAACACTATACATTAAATATCTTAATTCTCCAAAAATATTCATGAAATATTTTTTACCCTCCTACATCATGCAAACATGCTCTAAAAATATTAAATAAAAAATTAGACACACGTGGTAATTTTTTTACACCGAAATAATACCAAGCCCTGGACTGATGTACTATTCATAGACCGATAAATCACTATTACAGACACCGAAAAAGACACTAAATAAACGGACTATTACATAGATGGTCAGTTTGATCGGGTGATTCAAGTGCTTGAGGATATGTTGAGTGCTTGTGTGATAGAATATGAGGGCAGTTGGGAGAAGTATATTCGGCTGGTTGAGTTTGCCTATAATAATAGTTATCAATCGAGTATTTAGATGACTCCATTTGAGGCTTTGTATGGTAGGAGGTGTAGGACACCTTTATGTTGGATGGAGCTCAGTGAGGGTAAGTTAGTGGGTCCAGAGTTGATCCGTGATATTATTATGACCCAAAACCGTGGATCGCATCAGCACTAGGACCTAGGTAAGCTTAAAGCCCCCGAAGTCCTTAGTAAGCCTAAACTTTTAAATTCATTTCTATTATCATTTGACTAAGGAAATAGTGAGCCCATATTATGACATTATTCATAAATTAATCAAAGTTAACATTTTTTACCCAATCTTAATATTAAATATTGTTCATAGTAAGGGCCCATATCCATTTAATAAAAATACATTCTCATATAAATATTTATTTGTCATAATATGATCAAACTATTCCTATCATATAGTCTCCAAATATTGAAAAAAAAAAAAACACTCCACAATTTATTTATAATCACATGATAATTTCTTTTACATAACCAAATATTATTTAAACATTCTAACTGCGGAGTAAAATGTGCGAAAAACCACAATTATTAACAAATAATTCATATTAACATATTCGAATCTCTGTAGAGAAAGAAGCAGAGTCTTATAAACCAATAATATTTTTATTTCCTAAAAAATGTTTATAGAAGGGGGGGTGAGTTGCACTAAACTTAGTGAATAATAATAAATAATGCAAATCCACATATTCAAGCAGTATGCTTTCACAATATATAAAATAGACATTCTTTCACAAGCACATGACACAACATTAGCATCTTCAAACAAATCACATTCCAATATTCACAACACGTGGAAATTGGTCAGTGAGGTCACAAATCCACCTATTGGCCCTCGGCTAATTTCCATTATAATATATATATATATATATATATAATGGGGAGCCAATCCCCCATACCTGGCTCATTGACTTATAGTGACACACGTCATCCCAATTTCCATCCAGATACAAAGCACATTATTTTCACATCGCAATTAGTCACAAAAAATAATCAATACAATAAATGCAACATATAAATATAATCAGTAGCGAAAATTATATAAATTTAAAGAATCAAAATATCATATATCAAACACCGAGATTATAAAATTAAAATATTATATTTGAAAAATGAAGGATATCAATATAACAATAAAAATAGGAAACAATTCATAATTATTTTGATTGATATAAATATTATATGGTATGCATATGAAATGCATGTGTGCAGGATGGTGTGCACCATTTATTATTACTCACAATGACCGCAAAATAATTTAAGTCTGTCATGGATTCTGATTTGGAGGAGCAATAGAGAAACTTAACTGATCTAAAAGACATATATAGTAAGAAAAATACAATCAAATAAATGATTCCTTTAATTAAGAAATTAATTAATTAATTTAATAAACCTATCTATTTATTTTTTTGACTAAATTCTTATCTTTATTGAAATATTATTTCCACAAAGATATAACTGTTCACCTATTTTAATATAACCCAGCTTTCTAAGATAACCATCTTGTACACGTAACAATTATTCAAATAATAATTATAATAAACTCTATAACTATAATAAAGTTTTAATTCAAAAATCCTCAATTATATATTTCTATTAATTCACTATATGACCTTATTATTTACCAGCAATTAATTCATTCGCTTATTTTATATCTAGTCTAGATATCAATTCCATTTATTTCACCATAAAATATATTTATACTCCAAATTATAATTTAACACCAACAATAATAATAATTTCTCAATAATATTATCTATTTAACTCACTACATATATATTAATCAATTCTATCAAATATTCGTCCTTATATTAACTATCATCAAAATATTCACTATAATCTATTTTTTATTTATTCAAACTTAAATAATCAGTCTAACTCCAAAATTATCACATTTAAATAAGTTTCATTTATTTTAACCTTTTAACCAATAATTTCTTTTCTACAGAATATACCCACATATAAATATTTAAATCCATTAATTATCCGTTAATAATTATAACTAATTAAAATCTTCAAATATAATTCGTTAGCAATTTTACAAAATATTTATTTTCAACTCGAATTCACTTAAACTCAATAATCATATAAATACATTTATTTCACCAAAATTCCATTTAACGCCCGAAATAATCATATCAACCTAATTTAATTCATAATTGATTAAATTCTCAAATACCATAATATTTCAATACAATATTTTCAACCTTATCACTGAAATTCATTTTTTTTACAACAATTCATATAATCAACTAGATAATTAATCCTATTCTTTAATATACTTTATTTATTTAAGATCCTTCAAATATACTCATTAAACATTAATAAACTAATTTTCATAATTTGAAATCTTAACACTAACTAATTAAATTTCATAATTAATTAAATTTATAAATTCTCTCAAAACTAATTAAAATCCTTTAGTCACTTTTTAATTCACTAAATCCTTAACTAATTGATTTTATCAAATTCTCTATTAATCATTAACCATAAAACTTGCTAATTAACCAAAGATACTAAAATCAACTAATAACCCAATAATCAATAATTTACTAAAATTCTAACTATATATCTTCTAAATTAATCAAAGTAATAATTAAATTTCTATAACCAATCAAATACCATAATTAATAATTAAAATTCTATAATCAAATTTATCTCTATAATTAATATAATTCTAAACTAAAATTAATAACTTAATATATAATCAAATACTCAAAATCCCCAAATATCACTAACAATTAACCATAAAATTCAACTAAATGATCTTTCAAAATTCTATAATAAACCAATTATCAAAATATTCAAATTAACTAATTACTCAATCAACAACTAAAACTCATACTAAAATACTAAAAATTACTAATCAATCATCTAATAATATAATAAAATCAACTAATCAAAATACTAACAATTAACCAAAATACTAAAATTCAGCTAACTAATTAATTATAAAAAATTAACTAATTAACTACAATTATTCCTCAAATATTAAAATTCATCCAAACAATATATAATCCACAAATTAATCTACTAACCAAAATAATTAACTACTCAAACCATAAAATCATTCAACCAAATATTCTAAAATTAACTAACTAATTAATAAAAAATTTAACCAAATAAATTCTGAAAATTATAAAATTAATACCCAGTAATATAAAATTCCGGATGATCCTTGAATCGGAGATTGAAGGAGGAGACGGTGGCCGACAGGAGAAGAGGAGCGGCTGGATGTGCAGCTGGGTCCGGTTCGCGCGTCAAAGGGAGGAGCTGCTGGAGCTGGGTCGCGCGATGGAGGGGGAGGAGCGGTGGTGTAGCTGCTGTCGCAGTACAGCTGCTGTTGCTGGTGGCGGTACTGGCGGCGCTGCAAGTGGCTGGCGACACTGGAGAGGCAGACAGAGACAGGGAGAGGAGAGAGAGGAAGAAAGGGGAGAAGGAGGGGCTGCTGCTGCCTTATGCGAAAGAGAGGACCGGAGATGGTGGTGCTGTGGTGGGCGACGGAGCAGTAGCGGTGCTGCTAGTTGTTGTGTAGAGAGAGGGATGAAGGTCAGCAAGAGAGTGTTGAGAGTGAGAGGGAGTTGTCAATGAAGGGAAGAAGAAGAGGAAAATAAAAAGAAAAGAGAGAAAAGAAAGAAAGAAAAAGGAAAAGAAAAAAAAAGTAAAATTATTAATAAAAACAAACCGTCCGTGGATAATTTATCGGGGAGAAAAAAATAATAATGCACATTGATTATTAAAAATATTTGATTCGGATCCAATTTAAATTAATTCGGTCCAATAAAAAAAATTGATCCGATTTTTATTCGATTAACGGTTAATCAATTAATTTTAGGGCGAACCAAAATGATTTTCGGTCTCGATAATATTACGTGGCGTAATATTATTGGCTAATAATTTAATGTTTTTAAATTTAAATGGAAATTATTTTTAAATAAAAATTTCAGGGTATTATAATTCTCCCCTCCTCAGAAAAATTCGTCCTCGAATTTAGAAATAACAAGATAAGACGATATACAAGCAAGGAACATACAAAATAAGCTAAGTTCAATTATCAACAATATAAAGCCTCTCACTCAAAATGAAAAAGATAGAGATATCTCTCTTGCATCTCCGCTATCACTTCCCACGTGCACTCCTCGACAGAATGATTTCTCCACAAAACCTTAGCCATAGGAATCTCTTTAAACCATAGCTTACGGATCTGAAAGTCGAGAATTTTGACAGGTACCTCTTCATATGTCAGGTCTTCATTCACTTGAATCTCTAGAGGTTCCAACACATGCAATGGATCAGATATATACTTGCGTAACATGGACACATGAAAAACTGGATGGACGTGAGAAAATTTATTCGGTAGGTCCAGTTGATAAGCTACCTCTCCAATTCTAGTAATAACTGGATAAGGTCCAATATATCTCAGAGCTAGCTTTCCTTTTTTGCCAAACCGAAGAATTCCTTTCAAGGAGATACTTTCAAAAAAATCAAATTGCCCTCTTGAAATGTAACCTCTTTATGCTTAGGATCAACGTAACTTTTCTGTCTATCAAAAGCAGTCTTGATTCGATCTTGTATAACATGTACCTTTTCCGATGTAACTTGAATCAATTTAGGTCCCACTAGTTGCTTATCTCCTATTTTCTCCCAACATATAGGTGATCTGCATTTCTTTTCATATAAAGCTTCATACCATGCCATACCTATACTCGTTTGATAACTGTTGTTATAAGTGAATTCTGCTAATGGCAGGTGTGAATCCCAATGTCCACCGAAATCTAGTATGCACATTTGAAGCATATCCTCCAATGTCTGAATCGTTCTCTCAGATTGTCCATCAGTTTGTGGATGAAAGGCTATGCTGAAATCGAGTCTTGTTTTTAGAGCTTTCTGCAAAGATTGCCAAAATCGAGAGGTGAACTGCATTCCTCTGTCAAAAATGATAAAAACTATAATACCATGCAGTCATACTATCCCTTTGATGTAGATCTTTGCCAATTTGTCTGCATTATATGTAGATCTCACTGGAATAAAGTGAGCCAGCTTGGTAAGTCGATCCACTATTACCCAAACCGAATCATAACCTCCGGGTGTGTTCCGTAAACCTACCACAAAATCCATAGTGATTCTCTCCCATTTCCATTCCGGTATTGGTAATTGTTGTAGTAGTCTTGTAGGTCTTTGATGTCCTGCCTTTGCCGGTTGACACGCAAGACATCTTGATACAAATTCAATCACATCATTCTTCATTCCTATCCATCAATAGTTATCTTTCAAATTTTGATACATTTTAGTAACACCAGGATGTATACTATAAGCGGCATAATGAGCTTCATCCAAGATCTCCTTTCTAAGATCATCAGCATCAGGTACACATATCCGTGTATCATTTCTGAGCACTCCTTCACCGTCTATCATAAAGTTTCCAGATCCACCTGTAGCTACTTCTTACAAAATTTTCTACAATTGCGGATCTCTACTCAGTGTAGCTTTAATCTTGTCAAATAACATCGGCCTTACTCTGAAATGAGCTAACAGAGTTCCTGAAGTAGGAATTTTTAATTCAAGATTTCCATCAAGCATTCTGTGAACATCCCAGACTAACGGTCTCCTTTCTGCTAAGATATATGATAAATTCCCTAGAGATTTTCGACTCAAAGCATCAGCTACAACATTAGCTTTCCCTGCATGGTACTGAATAGTACAATCATAATCTTTAAGGAATTTCATCCAACGTCTTTGCCTCAGATTCAAATCTCTCTTATCAAAGATATATTTTAAGCTCTTATGATTAGTAAAGATTTCACATGAAACACCATAAAGATAATGTCTCCATATCTTTAGTGCAAAAATAATGGCTGCCATTTCTAGATCGTGAGTAAGGTAGTTCTGCTCATGCTTCTTCAACTGTCTAGAAGCGTATGCAATAACTTGACCATGTTGCATCAAAACACATCCCAATCCTACTCTAGAGGCATCACAAAATACAGTGTATCCCTCGTTGCCAGATGGTAAAGCCAATACTGGTGCGGTAGTTAGACATTCTTTAAGCTTCTGAAAGCTGACTTCACATGAATCACTCCATATAAACTTGGCATTCTTTTGAGTCAATCTTGTTAACGGAGCTGCAATTCTGGAGAAGTCTTGCACAAAATGACTATAATAACCAGCTAAACTGAGAAAACTTCGAATCTCTGTAATAGTAGTTGGTCTAGGCCAGTTAACAACTGCTTCAATTTTCTTAGGATCAACCATAGTACCATCCTTAGATACCACATGATCTAAGAAATTCACGCTCTCTATCCAGAATTCGCATTTGGAGAACTTAGCATACAGTCGATGTTCTTGCAAAGTCTTTAACACGATCCTCAGATGATGTACATGTTCTGTTATAGTTCTGGAATAGATCAAAATATCATCAATGAACACAATCACGAACTGATCCAAATAGGGCTTGAACACACGATTCATTAAATCCATGAAAGCTGCTGGAGCATTGGTGAGTCCGAAGGACATAACCAAAAATTCATAGTGGCCATATCTAGTTCTGAACGCTATTTTAGAAATGTCTTGCTCTCTAATCTTCAACTGATGATAACCAAACCTCAAGTCGATCTTTGAAAAACAGACAGCTCCTTGAAGCTGATCCAACAAATAATCAATTCTAGGAAGTGGATATTTATTCTTTATCGTCACTTTGTTCAGTTGTCTATAATTGATACAAAGACAAAGAGAACCGTCTTTCTTCTTCATAAAAAGATCTGGAGCACCCCAAGGTGAAGTGCTGGGTCTGATGAAGCCTCTATCTAGCAACTCTTGCAACTGTTCTTTAAGTTCTTTCAATTTTACTGGTGCCATTCGGTAAGGTGGCATCAATATGGGTGTCATGCCAGGAATTAGATTGATGAAGAACTCTATTTCTTGATCTGAAGGAAGACCGGGTAATTCTTCTGGAAACACATCTAGAAACTCATTCGCTATAAGCACATCTTCTATTTTGCAAGCTTCTGTAATTGTCGTATCCTTCACCAGTGCTATATACCCTTGACAACCCTTCATTAACATTTTTCTGGCATTGATGGCAGAAATTATGTTGTAAGGAGCCATGCTCTTATTTGCCTTGTAAGTGATTTTCGCTCCACTTGGTAACTTAAAAGTAACCTCTTTACTTTTACGATGAACGACTGCATCATGTTTTGCTAACCAATCCATATCCAAAATAACATCGAAGTCTATCACACATCAAGAATAATTAAATTCGCAGGCAAGTATCTATCCTCAATAATAATAGAACAATCCGATATAACAGCATCGACAAAAACAGGTTCACTCAGAGGCGTAGATATCAATAAAGGAAAATCTAACTGTTCAAGCATTCTTTCTAATTTAGCAACAAATTTAGGAGATATAAATGAATGCGTAGCACCGGGATCAAATAAAAATCGTGCCTCATAAGAACATATCGTAATAATACCTACTACTACAGCATTGGATGCCTGAGCATCCCCTGAGTCAAATGAAAGAGTCGTGGCTGTCCCAGTACAGATTGCTGCGAAGTCTGTCCAATATGCTGTCCTCTGCCTCTACCAATAAAACCACGGCCCTGCTGGCCTGAGAATCTAGAACCAAATGGGAATGGTACAGCAGTAGATGGTCTAGATACACTACCCATAGAAGATTGGGATGGTATTAGTTGTGTGGGAAAAATAGAGCAATCCTTAGCATAATGGCCTGTCTGGTGACATCTAAAACAGGTAATAGTATTTAGGTCACAAGCTCCATAGTGAAATTTTCGACATGTGTTATAGGCTGCTCCACTAAATCTACTACCACTCAAGTTAGACCTAGGTCCACTGCTAGCACTACTAGTGAAAATACTTTTCCTTTGTCCAAAGTTCTTTTTATCTTTACTTTTAATAAAAATTTCCCCTCTTTTGAAACCTAGAGCCTGAGGACTGTGAACTCATAGAAAAAGATCTATTAACTCCTGGTACATTAAAACTCTCAGACGACATTGTAAGATTAATACTTCTCTTTCTTAATATTACTCCCTCAGAGATATATTTACTCTCAATTTGTGTGGCAGAGTCAATTATAGTACTAAAGTCCTGATCTCTATGCTGAAACAAAGTGACATACATTAAATTGAATCCTCTTATAAACCTATATACCTTAGTACTCTCATCAGCTACTGATCCTGAAGCAAATCTGCTCAACTCTATGAACTTCGTAGCATATTCATCCACCATCATATTTCCTTGAACTAAGGTCTCAAATGCTACCATTTTTTCTCTTTTCATTCCTTTAAGAACATATCGGTTCATAAATAGTGTGAAAAATTATTCCCAAGTCATATCAGCTATGGAAGGCTGAATATAATCTCTAAACCAGATTTCGACTGTACCTTCCATTCTACGTCCCGCAAAGACAATGGACCTCTCATCAATGCAACCTAACTCCAAACAAAATTCTCTAATTCTAGCAAAAAAGGAGTGAACATCCTCAACACTAGTGAACTTAAGTGGTTTATATCTAATAAACCTATCATAAAGAGTACTGTCTGCTACTCTCAACTCAACAGGTGGGGGTGGAGGTGGTGGAGGTGGTACTAGCTATTGTGGAGGTATAACTGGTTATAGTATAGGAGCAGGAATAGGGGCAGGTATAGGGTCTGGTAAATGGGCAGGTATCTGCTGCTGCTGTTGCACCTGAGGTGCTTGCGCTTGCAATATTTGTTGTTGTTGCAGTATCATGTTATTCATGACAGTTACTACTTGCTGCAGTCCAGTCATAATGGTATCCACCACTGGAGGATTCATATTCTGATCATTCTCATTTCTAGCAGGTCTACCTCTAAAGCGCCTAATTGGAGCTGGAGGCCCTGAAGAAGCCTCATCTGAAGCATTTTGCTCCATTCTATCAGGTATTCTCCTCCTAGTATTCACCATATTGAAATCCAAATATGGATAAAATCAAACAAACATAACAATTTATATTAATTTATATTTTTATATAATATTTTACTGCTCAAATATTTTTCTACTATCTTAATTTAAAGATAGTTACGCTGAATTTAAGAGACAAGAAAGAATACTTCTAGACGTGACAGGAATAATTTATTTGTCATAATATGATCAAACTATTCTTATCATATAGTTTTCAAATATTAAAAAAACAATCGACAATTTATTTATAATCACATGATAATTTCTTTTACATAACCAAATATTAATTAAACATCCTAACAATATAATAAAATCAAATAATCAAAATTCTAACAATTAACCATAAATATTAAAATTTAGCTAACTAATTAA
>CANUEP010173269.1:0-11060 GCA_947857235.1 Jatropha podagrica
AAATCATAGGATTTTGATTAAACCTTGAGAATTAAGTAGTAGAAGCTTGAATTTGGAGTTTCTAAGCTTTGGTTTTGGAGTTGCCATTAAAGGAGGTAAGTTGTGACTTTTGAATTTTGTGATTTATTAAGTCTAATTCTAGGATTAGCAATGGAATTCATGCATTAAGCCATGATCTTTTCTTTTCTAGTGTTAATTTTGATTTTAATGAGCTCTTTTCCTACTTTGAAGAGATTGGTGAACCCTCCACCAAAGTCAAGGAGAAAGCCCAAGGATAGAGTTTTTAAGCTTGAAAAAGAGGTTAGTGCAATAATATTCTCATTTCCCTTTCATTTTCTTAAGTCATCAATTTTTAGGTTTTTGTATGATTTTTGAGTTCTTGTTGTTTTTGTTGGGGAAATGTGTAATTGATGAATTTTGATGTTAGAGGTGTACTTAGGTGGGACTGGAAGTCATTTTTGACCCTTTTATGATTTCCAACCGTTCTGAATTCTTCATGAAAGTTGTAGCTCTTTTTCTCAGCTTTCCAAAACATCCTCTTATGTTCAATTCCAATACTTGTAGCTCAACTTATAATTTAAATACCAAAACTGATTCTATTATGGTGTCTCACTTGTATATCCGAATTGACTGTCCCTTTTGGCCACTAAAATGGCAAGATAAAATCTTGTGTTCTTCATAAAAGTTATAGTTCTACTTAGCTTTCTAAATCATCCTCTTGTTTCCAATTTGAATACATATAGCTTAACTTATGATTTTTTTTTATACCAAAACTGGTTGCGCTGAATCGTGTTGGATTATCGGTCTGTGTTCTTGGGTTTCTTTCACCCTCTTAGAAAATGATCTGGACTATGGTCCCTTCATGAAATTTGTAGAATTTTGTCTTATCTTTCTAAGGAATTAAGTTTCACTCAATTTGAAGTCCTATAACTTCAGTTATACCCTGAGAACATAGCAAAGGTCAGGTTTATGAAATTAATTTGGAAAGAAACCATTTTCCCTTCATTCTCCATGGTTGGCTGAACCCTTGTTTGGTGAAGGACACCATGCTCTTTGTGATTTCTATGCTTGATTTAAACTTTAATAAGGTTTTTATTAATTAATTTGTTGGTGGTTAAGATTTCTCTTTTGAATTTTGGTGTTTAAACATTTTAGTAAGACTTAAAGAAGGTTTTTAAAGTATTAAAAGAGTTTTATGGTTACTTGTTTGAGAAATGGTTTTAATGATTTTCAAGAGTGATTTTAAGTTGATAATCAGTACTTTTAATGGAGGCATTGTAAAAGAAAGGTTTTTGCTTGAAACACGAATTGATTTTGTTGCATTTTACAAGTTGTAAGTTAAGTGATTTTGAAATAATTAGTGTTAATTTTAAAATGTTTTTGGATAAGAAATGGTGAATAAGAAATGAGACTATTTATGGAAGAATTTAATTATTCTAAGCTCTACCATATGTGATTGACATGTGGTATGATGAGATAATTGTGATATATGAGCATGCTCTGGTTATCAGCCCGTATTATTGGTGGAGCTATAATCATATGCTAGGGTTATCATCCCTTATAAATAGGTGGACGCGCTAATTATTATGGTGCTTGCGTAGACCATGGTGGCCTCAGGTCACGATTGTGTGATTGGTGGGTGGCGCTTTCAAAGGCCATGATTATGTGATTAGTGGGTGGCACTTTCACAGGCCATGATCGATTGTACTTACATACTTTCGGTATCGATATGAGCTTTAGATAAAATGAAAATGGGAATTTTAATTTATTATATTGAAACTGGAAAACATATTGGCATTTACGATATTTTCTTATTTATTTTGAGTTAGAATAAATTTTAAGTGTGAATTTCTTATGTTCTTTCAAAATATTTGACTTTAATTATTGCGATTTCGGTGTTTGAAAAAGTATATTATTAGTGATTATTTATTTGGTGTTCTTTGGATATGCGCGTTGATTTTTATCACGCACAGGTTAGGAGCGGAGGGCACCTGTCGGGACCAGAAAGGGGCATCAAAGTAGATATAGCATTTTGAGTAGAACATGTATATTAATGTAAATCATGACATGTATAGACTCTTGTGAATAATATTGAGGTTGTAAGTATTGAATAAATTTTTAATGAAATCGGTGGCCGATTCAGTATTATTATTTGATTATTTGTTTGGTGTACGAATAATGACATTTTTATTTACCTTAAGTGGACAATGGTATAATGAGATTGATTTGATCTTATATTTTTAGAAGTACTGTGCAACTTGGTATAATAATTTGGAGTTGAGGTTTGGAGGATTGAACATTGGAAGTGCTTTGTTTTCTTTGTGTGGCAAGTCGATTTTTAGAGAAAATTCTTGTGAATTTTTTTTGTAGGAATTTTCCTATGTTTTTATTTATAAAAAAAATAATTTTTATCAAAATATTACTTGCCTCCTTATGGAAACTAAGCCACTTCTAATGTGTATTTCAGGTTCATCAAGTATAATAAGTCGGTGCTCCGGCACCGAACGTGGCATCCGTCGTCTGGTTCTCCAGGATTGGGTGGCGAGTATTACAGACAGCTCCTTTGATTCTTACACAACTTGATTGCTTGAATTCTTACAAAGAGAGAAAAACTAAGAAAAGAATAGAATCTAGAATTGAGATCTAGAATTCAATGATAAATCAATTGATGAATGAATTAATATATATCTCGTATGGTGTTCTGATCTCTTTTTATATAGACTTCATAGGGTGTCTTCGAATCCGAGTAGAAAACTGATTTGAATTGGATTCCTTTTCTGTTTAGGAGTCTTCTTTCATCAGGTTGGGCTTGAGCAATGCTTGAGATGGGTCCTTTTAGTATTTCCATGCAGCCCATGCAAAGGCCACGCCCATGTCTCAGATTACATGGGCTGAATAATAAAAATTCGACCCGATTGAGTTTCTAGTAGATGCCACGACCGTAGCACTGTATGACATGCCCATGTACTTCCCTGACTTGGCCATGTTGAGCTTTTAGACTTCCAATTTCGGTACCAACCTTCTTCGATGCGATTTTTGGCTATTTTTCTGCTAAGTTTTCTGCTAAGAACCCTTCAAATCAAGCTTATCAGGAATCATGAGAACTTACTAAAAATATAAATAAATCTAAGTGAAAAACTAATTTAAGTAATTAAAAATACTAAAATTCCTAATAAAAACTAAGCTAAAAATACTATAAAAATATAACCTATCCAAATTCCCCAAACTTAAACCATTGTTTGTCCTCAAACAATAAGATTAAAACAAAACAAAAGTAGCTTGATAAGGTTGGAGATAATTGTTCACTAAATTAAAATATCAAAAATCTATTAACATGAAAATAAATCAAGTGTTTTCTATGCTAGCTATATTTTTGCAAAAATTCAAGCTCTTAACAAAACATATTCCCTAGTATGAATATAAATTATCAAGATTTCAACACAAAAAATTGATCAAATTATGATAGATAACATATGAATTTTCACAAAACTTGTTAACCTTTGAAATATAGATGATGAAATTAAGTTGAACATTCCCATAGGCAAAATTAGTTATCCCTTCTCTATAATTTTAAGTGCTACACCATTATCAAGATCAAAAGGCCTTTTGTTAGGGTTGTAATGGGGCTTATGGGGTTGATTTATTTAAATCAAAAGAAACGGATATAGGGAATCAAAGAGTGCAATAATGTATAATATCAATATTTTTTATCTCATAAAAACATATACCTTTATTTGCAATGGGAGATTTTCTTGAAATTTCTCACTAGCTTATTACTAGAGATGCTTTCAACAATGTCTTTTTGTAGTTCTTGAGTAATTACTTCCTTGCTTAAGATTCCCCAAACTTGAATTTTTTATTGATCTTTATTTTTTTCTTTTTCTTGGGATGCTTCTCTTTTTCTTTTTTTTTTTTTTTAATTTCTCCACTTTCTAGTGCTTTCATAAAATATATCTCTCTTTTTATTTTCTTGCTATGTTCCTATAAGATCAAATCTTGTAACTATACATGATCACACTTAGGGTAAAATTTTAAACAATTAGGTTTAAATGGCTAGGTTTAATATGGCTAACGAGCAAAATATTGGGTTATAGGCTTCAAATTGATTGTAATGGTTATAATTAACTTACGGTGGTTTAGGCTGAAATATGTAGCTTAACAAAGAATGCCTAAATCATCTCTATCTAATGTAAGCACTTTAAAAATTTTATCTCAAAAGAATTTCTAATTTTGTTCTAAGAATGTCAAGGTTAATTAAATTTTGATCAAAATATATGTATATATATATATATATATATATATATATATATATATATATATATATATATATATATATATATATCCATCATAATAATTTCAAAAATGGGTATTTACATCTTAAAAACAAATATTTACACTAACGAATATTATTAAGTTAAAAAGTTCAAATTTAAACTAAAACATGCCATAATAGAAAACAACTAAATTTATAATCAAGTTATTAAATTATGATAATTTTGAATCTTGCTTATAATAATTCCAACCACATTAAACCAATAAAAGAATAAAATTTTAACTAAAATTTCCCTTCCCCAACTTAATCTAGCACATTGTCCTGAATATGAAAAATTAAAGGATTCCCAAACTTAAATTCATGCCTCAACACATAATGGAAGAATTATGAAAGAAAGATTCTTTGAAAACCTGTTACCACCATTAAGGAACAAGATGAACTATGAACTAGAATGCAATGGCTAGAAGCTAAAAAAGAAAGAAACTGAATAAAAGATAGTTAGTTTAGAGAACAAATAATTCAAAAGAATTGAAACACAACCTAAAAAAAACAAAATTCGAAAGAACACATAAACAATGAATAAAAATATCAAATGAAACAGGGCCTCAATCTATAGGAGAAGGAGGTGGAGGAGGCTATAGCATATGGATGATCGTTTGGAGTTGGTCAGTCAATCCCGTATATTGTTGTCGCATGGTCTCAAGATGGGAATCGATGCTTCCATAAGATATGTCCAAACTAGTGAAATGATTGGACATTATTGTCTCCATTTGCTCCATTCGACTACCGAACAAGTCCATTCGAGAGAGGATGCGAGCTAGCACCTCATCAGTCTCAGCCTGTGCTGCTGCATGGGAAGGACCTGCACCAGAAAAAAAAGAAAATGGAGGAGGTAAAGCCCCTATGTTAGCTTCTCCACCTTCGTCTTCATCGTCAACCTCCCCTTCCTCCTGAACTCCCTCTCCAACTTCAGGTTGTTCATCAATCCTAGCCAAACGATATGTATCACCATGCCTAACTACCATTCTCATTCTCAACATCTTATTAATGTCCAACTGGGTATTCTTTCTATTGTCTAACACTACATAGGGAGACCTATCTAGGTTAAATGCCCTAAGGTATATCCCGATTCTTGTGACAAAACTCCCCGTAACCATACTACCTATATTTCCTCTTGCCATTTTTCTCCACCTTACACCCAACCAATATCCTACGTTCAACCCAATGCCATTTTCAATAGCCCATAGAAAATATAACTCATTCACCCCAACTACACCATCACTTTCTTTCCTACCAAAAATTGTATGGGCTAAAAACCTATGAATGTAACAGTAGGCCGAGTTTCTAAGATTTGAAGCTTTGGCACCTGTAAAGTTGTACCCACGTAAACCCGTAAGTTGTTTCCATGCTTTATTTTCACCAAAATTTGAGAGTACACAACGGCTAGCATCTTCAGTAGGAAAACCAAAAATATGACTAAGTTCATCAATGGCTAGTTCATGTCTCCTACCATTAAGGTGAAAGGCTATTTTGGACTCAATAATTTCTACGGAAGGATAAATATATGAGGCATATGTGCTTAAAAATTCAAGAGTTACAGGTGCATACACATAATCATTCATAGTGATAAAACTACCCCACCCAACCCTTTGTAATGGCTTATTCACTGCATCCCTCAAACCCACTAAACTCAAAGCATGTTCATTAATAAATTTATTTGGAATCGGCTTTGAGACAAGAATATTGTACCTTTCAATTGCTTCCGGGTTGGGGAGTGGGAATGGTGGTGGTGGATTCTCCGGTGGTGGTGTGATAGTTGCTCTTCTTCCTCTTGATGGATTTTGCGCGGGAACTGGAGCATTTGATTGTGATCTTGAAGAAAAGGAGGTTCTTTGTCTTTTGGGTGTCATGGGTAGGAGATTTGTGAAGAGAAATAGAAAAGAGGAGAAGAAAAGAGAAAAGGATGGTGGTTATGGAGGTTCTTTAGAGAGAAAGTGGCTATGGTGGTTTATAGAGAGAGAGAGAGAGAGTTCAGAGGAAGTTTTGAAAAGAAGAAGTTAGGGTTGAAAATAAAGAAAAATGTACCTTTTAACTGTGCCTCCTGCATGTACCACGGGCATGGCTTAGTGTGCCACGGCTGTGGCACGCTTATGCCCAATGTGGGCTGTGTTGGGCACGCCATGTTAAAATCGAAAGCATTTAAACAAAAGCATGTCCTTCTTTAATCTGTCAAAAGCATTTAAACACTCTTCGTTAAAATCGAAATCAACATCTTTAACTAATAAATTACAAAGAGGTTTAGTGATTTTTGAGAAGTCCTTGATGAATCTCCTGTAACATCCGGCATGTCCAAGAAACTTCTAACTCCTTTAACTTAATTTGGAGGTGGTAACTTTTCAGTCACTTCAATCTTTGCTTTGTCTACCTCAATTCCTTTTTCAGAAATCTGGTGTCCCAAAACAATACCTTCATTAACCATAAAATGATATTTTTCCCAATTCAAAACAAGGTTAGTGTCCTTGCATCGCTACATTATAAGAGAAAGGTTATGAAGACAAGAATCAAAAGAAGACCCAAACACAAAAAAATCATCCACAAAAATCTCAATGAATTTCTCAACCATGTCAGAAAATATGGACATCATACACCTTTGAAAAGTCACAAGTGCGTTGCATAATCCCAATGGCATTCTCCTATATGCAAAAGTACCATAAGGGCAAGTGAAAGTGGTCTTTTCTTGATCCTCGAGGGCTATGGGAATTTGAAAATATCTTGAATAACCATCAAGAAAATAATAATAAGGATATCCTGCAAGTCTCTCAAGCATTTGATTAATGAAGGGTAAAGGAAAATGGTCTTTACATGTTGCTTTATTCAATTTACGATAATCAATACACACACGCCAACCTGTGACAGTTCTAGTAGGAATCAATTCATTATTATTATTGGAGATAACTGTCATACCTCCTTTCTTGGGAACAACTTGCACAGGGCTTACCCAACTACTATCTGAAATTGGATAAATAATTCCCGCATCCAAGAGTTTAATGATTTCGGCTTTAACTACTTCCTTCATGTTTGGATTCAATCTCCTTTGGAGCTCAATTGTAGGTTTGTACTTATCCTCCATCAAAATTTTATGCATGCATACACTTGAATTTATTCCCTTCAAATCTGAAATTGACCATACTAAAGCTTTTTTATGCGTCCTTAAAACCTGTAACAACCTTTCCTCTTGATCAAATGACAAGTGAGAAGAAATAATAATGGGAAAAGAATTATTATCGCCTAGGAAAGCATATTTAAAATGAGAAGGAAGTTATTTTAGTTCTTGCTTTGGAGTTTCAATCTCTTCCTTGCTTGTGATGTTTTGTTTATTAATGTTATCAATATTTTTAGCATGCAAAGTGTCATCCACACAATTATCAACAACATCAATTCTAAAACAATCACTAGAATCCATAGGAAGCTTGCAAGATTTTAGAACATAAAAAACAACTTTCTCTTGACGTACCCTTAGAGTCAACTTACCATCATGAACATCAATTAAGGCTCTTGCAGTTGCTAGGAAAGGTCTTCCAAGAATGAGGGATCCTTCTCTATCTTCACCAATGTCAAGAATAACAAAATCAACCGGAAAAATAAACTTACCTATCTTGACGAGTACGTCCTCCACAATTCCCCTTGGATATTTGATTAAACGATCCACTAATTGTAGGGACATCTTTGTTGGCTTCAGCTCTCCCATCCCTAGCATTTTAAAGACTGCACAAGACATAAGGTTAATACTTGCACTTAAATCAGCTAAAGCTTTATCAAAATCAAGATTTCCAATATTACAAGGGATAGAAAAACTCCCTGGATCCTTTAACTTGGGAGGCAATTTATTTTGAATGATTACACTACACTCCTCCGTTAATATTACCATTTCTTGATCATCAATCTTCCTTTTCTTGCTCAAAATCTCCTTAAAAATTTTTGCATAACTGGGCATTTGAGCAAGAGCTTCGGCAAAAGAAATATTTATTTGAAGCTTTTTGAACACATCAAGAAATTTGAGGAAGTTTTTGTCATCCTTGGATTGTTTGAGTCTTTGAGGAAAAGGAATGGGTGGCACATAAGGTTGTACCTCTTCTTTCTCCTCAAGATCAACAATAGAAATGTCCTTTTCTTTCTTTCCTTCTTCCTTCTTCCAGGGATCCTCCAATTCTTTTTCGCTCCTCAAAGTAATAGCCTGTACCTGTTCTTTCGGATTTTTTTCAGTGTTACTAGGTAACGCACCTTGAGGTCTTCAGACCATCATGCTTGCAAACTATCCAAACTAAATTTCCAAATTCCTAATCATTGCTTATTGGATTTTGTAATTTTCCCTAGTTTCATTCATAAACTCCATATGAGATTTAGAAAGAGCAGTAAGGAGATCATCATGTACCTTTTTCTCTTGTGGAAGAGAGCCTAGTGGTGGATTCAAGGAGTTGTTTGGATTCCCATATGAAAGATTAGGGTGATTTCTCAACCTGTTGTCATAAGAATTTGAATATGGGTAATTCTTCTTTCCTTGATTCATCATGTAATTGACTTGCTCCAAAGTTTGAGGGTTCACATTATCCAACATGCATTCCCCAATTCCATGTTGACCATTACACCTATCATAAGCTTGCGCAATAGAATTAGAAGAATTAGTAGTCAACAAATCCAATTTTCTTACCATATTATCCACCTTGGCATTAAGCGCAGTTATGGCATCAATCTCATAGACTCCTACAGTCTTTTTCCTTTCCAAATAATTTTGATAATGGATATTGCTCACCATCTCCTCTATCAAATCATAGGCCTCATCAATCCCTTTCCTTTCAAAGGATCCTCCAGCAACTGCATCCAAGGTAATCTTAATATTAGGAGATAATGTATTATAGAAAGTTTGTAACTAAAGCCACTTAGGAAGAGCATGATGTGGGCATTTTCTCAACAAGTCCTTGAATCTCTCCCAAGCTTCTTACAAGCTTTCTTGATCTTGGTGAGCAAAAGTTAATACCTCATTGCACAGCTTGGTGGTCTTTGAAGATGGAAAGAATTTTGCCAGAAATTTTTTAGCTAGCTCATCCCATTGATTATCTCTCAAGGTGAAAGGAAATAATCTCAACCTAATAGCATCCTCAGAAACTCCACTTTGTTTAAAGGTATAAAAAATCTTTAAAAAATTAGTGATATGGGCATTTGGATCCTCACTAAGTAACCCTCCATATTGGATTGAGGTAGAAAGCATTTGGATAATGGTAGATTTAATCTCAAAATTGTTAGCTTCTACCCTAGGCTTGGTGATATTAGAGGTGGTTCTATTGAGAGAAGGGGTAGTATATTCACGTAAAGCACGAACAAGATTTCTTTGATTTTGCTCCAACAGGTGCTGCAATATCCCTTGTTCCTGGTGCTCTACTAAGTCATGAATCTCGTTTCCTAATCTAGCCATAGTTGATTGCCTTCATTGTTCACTCTCACAATTTCTTTTTGCAGCGTTATTCCTTCGATAAGTCCTTTCAATTTTTGGATCAAAAACTAAAGGTTCACTACTTTGAGATCGTCTTTGCATAAACACTTGAAAGAAACTTTAGAAAAATTAAAATAATAGAAAAATAAATGTCTAAATTAATAATAGATTAATTAGTATTGATATTAGTAGTACCAATCCCCAGCAACGAAGCCAAAAACTTGATAGCAATTTTCGCAAGTGCACAAAATCGCAACAAGTAATAAAGAGTGAGTAGAGTATCGTTCCACGAAAATTGTATACCAAGTACCAAAATTATTTTAATCTATTAATATTTAAACGATAATAAAAGAGGGTATTTGTAAAAGTAAAAAAAAAAAAAAATAAAGTAGTAGAAAAGAATTTAAACAAGAATAATTTATGAAAAGAAACTAAGGTTTAAAAGCTACTAGGGATATTGATTTCACTTAACTCTACTCAATTCATTTGGTTAATCAATTTTAATTGTTCAAGTAGGAAAAACAACCCTAAAGTCACTAACAAGCTCTCTCGATGTATTGTTAGCTATTTTAATCTCATTAATTGCCTATCTCCCAATAGTGCAACTAAACATGAATTAAATCATTAAATTTTATGATTTATTCAAGAATTCATAACCTAAGGTCATTAAATTATGAAAATTCCCCATGAGTCAAACCATATAGCTTCCGCATCAAGTTATTATTTTCATGTAATTTATTACCCTTTTCATATCCAAAAACCCTTCTTCCTATAGTGATTAATGAAATAAATCAATTCAGGGAAGAAACTCTGCCTCGAAGCTTTAAGTTCAGTAATAAATTATAACTTGAATAGAGAAAAACAAATCCAATATTATAAATTGTGGTAGAAGTTAAGTTACATCAAATCCCTAGTATGAGAGTTTAGTTCGACATATTAATTAAATAAAACTCAATAAAATCTGAAAATAATTCCATAAATGATAAGAATTAATGGAAATAAAACAAGATCAAGAGTTTAGAGATAAAAACTAGTCAAATAATAGCGTAGACGGCTCCCTTGATTCTTACACAACTTGATTGCTTGAATTCTTACAAAGAGAGAAAAACTAAGAAAAGAATAGAATCTAGAATTGAGATATAGAATTCAATGATAAATCGATTGATGAATGAATTAATATATCCCATATGGTGTTGTGATCTCTCTTTATATAAACTTCATAGGGTGTCTTCGAATCCGAGTAGAAAATTGATTTGAATTCGATTCCTTTTCTGTTTAGGAGTCCTCTTTCATCAGGTT
>CANUEP010173499.1:0-55841 GCA_947857235.1 Jatropha podagrica
TACTTCAAATGTTTTTTGGCCACTAATAACTTAACACTTCCCCCACCCCCAAAAAAAAAAAAAAAAAAAAAAAAAAAAAAAAAAAGCATAAATAAGCGTATCAATGCTCACCACAGATCGAACTACATCAATTTTAAAAAAAAAAAGGAAAAAAAATTGTAGTCGTTTTGCTTACACGGCTACAAGATAAGTAATATTGTTGAATTGAATACCGTTGCAACCCTATCAACTGTAAGTGAAAAAACAAAGTTCAGTTCCACTTGTTTACACAACAATATCAAATCAACTTAATCCAGTCAACAATGAAAACAACTTGAAGCTTTTTTTTTTTTTTTTTTTTTTCCTTCCCCCTCTTCCCTTTTAAGCCAGTTGTAACTATGCTATGCCTTCCTAAAAGATAGGTCTTACAAGAAGTTTTGTCATCATATAATAATTTTATCCAAAGATCATAAATACAAAAGATCAAAAGAACAACTTTACCTTCACTTCCTAACAAGCTTTTTGTGAAATCAACTTTGCCTCATCGACTGCTCTTATCATCCTTATCCTTTCCATTCCTGTCCTCTTTGTTATTTCTGTCATCCTTGGTATTTGTTTGAGGAGTGTATTGGCTGGTTGATGACGGTGAGTAACCAGGTGCACTTGGCGAGTACCCAGCACTAGGACCGTACAGAACAGAAAAGAATGTGAAACAACTATTATCATATTGATCAAATTAGATGAATGTATTGTTTAGGGAATTTTGGCGTATACCTATATTGTGGAGAACTTGGGCTATAATCTGGTGCTCCAGAATTATATGGGCTGAAGAAAAACAAAAGCAAGCATGATAAGAATGCACAATGCCTAAAGCTTAAGGTGGTAATGTCAAACCAGTAAAACAATACTAGAAGTAGCTGTGTACAAGATGGCAGCATGATAAGACTCACCTGCTAGGACTATGCGTTGGACTCGAAGGGGAATATGATGGAGAGGTGGGGGAATATGATGGCGACGTCGAACTGCAGCACAACAGTTAAAAAATTAATAATAAATAAGCAGTAAGAGAGAGTAGATTATCATCATAAAAATTAAAGAGAGACAGGGTTTTGGAGGAACTAGAATAAAATAACGAGTATGAAACAAACTATCTGGTAAAAGGTTAGCCTACCTGTAATTTGGAGATGTAGGGCTGTAAGGACTGGATGGTGATAACCTTGGACTGCTTGGTGAGTATGCCATAGAATATTTAGCTGACTGAGGATTGTAGCTCGGTGATGTAGGGCTGTAGCTTGGGGAGGTGGGGCTGTACCCAGGGGATGTGGGGCTATATGCAGGTGAAGTTGGGCTATATGATGGAGATGTGGGACTATAAGATGGAGAAGTTGGACTGTAAGAAGGTGATGTCGGGCTATAGGAAGGTGATGTTGGGCTATAGGAAGGAGAAGTCAGGCTGTATGACGGTGAGGTGGGACTGTAAGCAGGAGAAGTCGGACTATATGCTGGTGATGTGGGACTATACGCTGGAGAAGTAGGGCTGTAACTGGGAGAAGTTGGGCTATAGCTGGGAGATGTCGGGCTGTAGCTGGGAGATGTCGGGCTGTAGCTGGGAGACGTTGGGCTATAGCTGGGAGATGTTGGGCTGTAACTTGGGGAAGTCGGGGAATACGATGGACTTGTAGGAGAATAGGCCGGACTGGTTGGACTATAGCCAGGAGAACTGGGGCTGTAGGTTGGTGAGGTTGGGCTATATCCGGGAGAGGTGGGGCTGTAACCAGGTGAGGTAGGACTATATCCAGGAGATGTAGGACTATAGCCAGGGGATGCTGGACTGTAGCCCGGAGATGATGGGCTGTAGCCAGGAGATGAGGTAGGAGAGAAAGCCATTCCACCAACATATGGTGAGAACTGAGCATCTGTAATGGGTGAGAGGCGAAGATTTGGGCTCAGCAAGTAACTCGGAGACATCATTCCCTCGTGGTAAGGAGTTCCTGATACTGGAGAACGAGCTGGCGTCATGCCAAAGTCCAGGCCATCCATATAACTAGGGAGCTGAAGTTCTATAGCATTCTTCAACATTTCAGCATTAAGATATAAGGAACAGCCTCCTGTTCCAATTGGTGCAAGCTGACCGAGCATTATATTTTCAGTGACACCCTTCAAGTAATCTGATTCAGCATACACAGCAGCATCAAGAAGAATGTCCACGGTCTCTTCAAACGAGCACCTCATCAATGGCCCAGTGTCATTCCGATTGATACCATGGCGGGTGATCGACATCAAATGGCCGCGATAGGTCATGGTATCACACAATATAGCTAGATGTCTGTAATTCACATAGGATCCATCGAAAGATATAACAGCCCTCAACTCATCTAGCAAGGAGCGGCGAACTGCCTCAATACCAAGAACTTCAATAACTTCAATCAAGTGATTGCTCGTAGTCCTCCTTGCATCAACGTTTTCATTACACATAACAGCCAGTAGATTGACACCCTCTGTATCAAG
The DNA here is from genome assembly GCA_947857235.1 of Jatropha podagrica. Taxonomy (NCBI): domain Eukaryota; kingdom Viridiplantae; phylum Streptophyta; class Magnoliopsida; order Malpighiales; family Euphorbiaceae; genus Jatropha; species Jatropha podagrica. The sequence continues at coordinate 2,488 of CANUEP010173499.1, forward strand.
CATCCATTCCTCTGCTGTCTTAAATCCATCCTTCTCATCAAACTTGCTTACTTTACCATTTTTAATAAAGACCTTATTTATATCCGGGATACCACGAAGAGCCATTTCTGTCAGCATGTTACTCTCAATCTTTTTCAAGAAAACATCATCCTCAGCAGACTCATCATCCAACTCGCCCTTCGGAGCCTCATCATTCATGATACGTATCCGGAGGATCAGTTTTTCAGCATTGTCATCATTAAATATACACGTCAAATCATCATCAAATTCAAGATTGATCTTCTCAGCAATGTCAGCCATGTTAAGCTTCTTATCAACCATCATTTCACGGTTCAACTCTACACGTAGCAACCAAGGAGAGATCTTTTCTGGCGCAACCTCTTCATCTGGCATTTCATAATATGACTTCACAAATTCAGCATCCTCTTCAATTATGGTACTCATGGGATCTGGATCATACCATACTTCTGTGGCTTGAGTAACACTCCTCAGAGTTGTGTACTCCAGAGCACATTGAACACTCTTAGCCTTCTCCTTTGTGCCATTACATTCTGGTTTTAGGTAGACAGAAAGAGAGGGTGTTTTGATCTTTTTAGCTATGTTAATAATTTCCTTCAGTCTGGGAACACCAAGAGTGACATTCTTTGCACTAACACCAGCATAATGGAAAGTATTGAGGGTCATTTGGGTAGCAGGCTCTCCAATGGACTGTGCAGCAACACAACCTATCATTTCCCCAGGTGCCACCAACGACTGCAAGAACCGTGATTCTATCTCACCAATAACCCAATCAAACGCTTCACGAGTAAGCCTGTATTCCTCCAACACCCTTTTACTGGCAAGAGTGCTACGAAGCAAAATTCCAAAGAAAAGAGTGGCATTCTTTTGGGCTTCGACACTCAATGGATCATCCCCAGGAACAACTTTTAATCTCTCCTGTAGCTTATCAACAGCTTCTACAGCTTCCATTGGATGAATGTCTGAGGGCCTTCTCGTATCAACCTTGAAGGTCTTCTGTGCATTCCAAATAAGCCTCATGAGGTTAACAGGCAATGGCCAAGAATTATCACCTGTGGTTGCAATCTCTGTTCCTAGTTGGTATCTATCTGCTTCAAGTTTTTGAACTTCAGCATCAAACACATCCCGCAGTTCTCGAATATTTTTCAAATCCTCAATGTGATCCGGCATCATGTAAGAAGGGTTCCAATTTTTATCATCGATTTCATATCTGAAGACCCTATCAAATTCTGATTTCTTCATTTTTAAAGAATCCAGCTTCTGTGATTCGATCCAGACAGCATCCATACCATCTTCCCCATAGAGAAACTGAATAACATCTCCCAGTGAATTCCTAACAGTGCCATCATATTTAACCATAATATCCTCCATGGCCTTCACTAGTCGCCTCTGAATATACCCAGTCTCAGAAGTCTTCACTGCCGTATCTATAAGACCTTCCCTACCACCCATAGCATGAAAAAAGAACTCCTGGGGGGTCAACCCACGCAGATATGAGTTCTCCACAAATCCACGACTTTCTGGCCCATAATCATCCTTCGTAAAGTGAGGCAATGTCCGATCAATAAAACCATACGGGATACGCTTACCCTCAACATTTTGCTGCCCCACACAAGCAGTCATCTGCGATATGTTAATGAAACTCCCTTTCGAGCCTGCAGTAACCATAGCCTTGAGGTTGTTACTCTCAGACAAACTCTTTTGGGCACTGCTTCCAGCATCATCACGAGCTTTATTCAATGTCTACAAGACGGCAAATGTGTTACGAAGCAACAAAAAGTAGCCAGACAAAGAAGAATGAGTAAGGATCATTTCCTAAGCACCTGATTCACTTTGTTTTCAAATGATTCCATCATAGTCCTTCCAGGTTCAGCTTCTAGTTCCTTGTTTTGAGCCTTCCTAATATGATCCTTCACTTCATTTTTCGCTTTTGAGATAGTTTCATTAATTTTCTCCATTGTAGCTGCATCAGCAATTGTATCTCCAATACCCATGCTAAAACCATTTTGCAAAAGCCAATAATTCACAAGCCACTGAGTATGGCCCAAAAATTTGCGAGCTGCATCTGGACCAACCTCTTCCCTGCACACAAAAATGACATTACATTAAACACAATACATCGATACCAGGTTAAGTTCCATTAGATCAGATTCAAACTCCAGCAAGCAATGAAGCATATGACTTGATGGCAGAAAACTAAGAGTTCTTAAGACAAAAATTAGAAGATCTCTGTAACACTGCACCTGAAAACTTAAAAAGAATCTGCAAAAAATTAAATTTTCCAATGCCTGAAAATACATAAATGCATACCAAATGACATGAATAAGACTTCCAGAAGAGCTCCCAAGAGTTTTCTTGCAAAGAGTTCCAGATAGTAGCTCTCCTTTTTCTATTCGAACTAGAGTGTCTCCTGGAGTAATTATTCCTCTATCTGTATCCGTGTGCCAGGCAGCAGTTCTGATAAGATTTATCTGCTTTGGAATAATAAGATTAAAAACTTGTTTTCCTGTCCAAAGAGGCCGTGGCTTCAGAATTGCAGGAGCAGGAACTTTCCCATCAAAATCCTCCCACCACATCAATATATTCATGAAGACATCCTGCAAGTCAAGAAACGAAAGTCATCGTTATTTCCATCAAGACAATAGAATACAGCTAAAACAGCCAATGAAAACCAAATGATACTCTCCAACTATCACCTTCTCTATAAAAGTGTCCCTTTTGGTGATCTTACGGCATCCTAAAAGTGTATCCTGGACAATCCCCATAACTGGCCGGTTTGATTGAGGTGACACGATGCACTTAGGTACCATCATTAGCTCCAATACCTCTGCTCTAGTTTCAAATGATTGAGGAACGTGCATGTTCATTTCATCACCGTCAAAATCAGCATTATATGGTGAAGTAACAGACAAGTTCAAACGGAAAGTAGAGTATGGCATAATCTTGATTCTGTGTCCCATAATTGACATTTTATGGAGACTAGGCTGCCGATTGAAGAGCACAAAGTCACCATCATTCAAATGCCTCTCCACCTGAAACAGCATTTCAAGAATTCAGAAAACAATAGATCAAATGTAATCGAGGAGAAAGAAAAAAATTAAAATATATCGACCATGCCTTGTAACCAAGCTCCAAATGATGATCACTGCTTTTCTTCAAATAACGAAGATCAAGTCTTTGACCGTCATCCCTTATGATATATTTCGCACCAGTTTTACCAGGTGGAGGATGTGGCCCATACTCAACAAGCTCCTTCAATCTGATTTAAGATACTCCATGCTTAAGACAGATAAAAAGAATCAGAAGAACAAAAAAGAGTAAATGCTTTGAGCGAGAAAAGAGATTGACCTTTCAATGTTATATGGAGTCACAGTTTCTGGGTACGTGAGATTCAATGCAATACTCCAAGGCACACCTAATTGATCAATATTGATATTGGGATCTGGTGTTATGACTGTACGTGCAGAAAAATCCACACGCTTCCCCATCAGGTTACCCCTAATTCGGCCTTCCTTGGCCTTCAGCCTACTACAAATTGATTTAATAGGTCTCCCAGATCTTTGTGTAGCCTGCACGGTAAGGAACATCAGCTAGTCAGTATCAGTTTCTTACAGCCAGCCACACACATTATATTAAGTTTATATAATTAATACTTCAGACAAATAATTGTCCAAGAAACCATACTCTTGGCTGTCCGGGCAACTCGTTGTCGAAGTATGTGGCTATATGAAACTGCAACAGCTGTGCAAACTCTGATATGATGTGTGCAGGTGCCCCACCCCTCTCTTGTTTCCTTAGATTTTCATTGTGCCTAATAACCATTGCCAACTGATGCGTTAAATCATCCTGGATTCAGCAAAAACAAGAAACAACGATGATTTCAGACAAGTTGAAATTTACTTGATTGTTAATGAAGCTCAAATACAAAACAGCACATACCCAAACACAAATAATTGAGTATTTAGATATAAAGGTCCTTTGTAATAAAGCATCAACTAAAAAAGAAGCTTGCCTCACTCCTAGCGGATGTATCCATCATCACAGAGGGCCTCACTGGAGGCGGTGGAATTGGAAGGACTTGCAGAATCATCCAATCTGGACGTGCATACTTCGGGTTAAATCCCAGCAACTGGCAATCCTCATCGCTTATCCTTTTCAAAACACCAAGAACCTGCAGTACCAAAAGAGAAGATTAGCATCGTATAAGAGAGTTGGACATAAGGCTAAAGATTTCTAAGTTTAGGTTAGATCACCCTTTCTGCTGTAAGTAACTGCTTTCTTTCTACTGGTTCAGGAAGCTGTTCCTGGTCATCATTTTTCTTCCTTTGAGCCTTGTACTCTGCAATCATCTTCATACCTTCAATAGAAATTTTTGGCTGATGAGCACCACATCCACCCCGACTCTTTTTCACTGGCTCTTCAGTATCTTGACCTTGAACATCAATATCATCACCACCTTCACATTTAGTCTTATTCTTACAAGCATCAAGAATCTTCTTCAGGCGGTTTTTGGGATTCCTTATTTTCAAAGCTTGCTTAAACTTGTGATCTTCCTGCAGGAATAAAAATAAAATGTTCCCAATATCATGATAATCAAGAATATAAAACTAGTAGAATATCCTATTATATGGTGATAAACATATAATTTAGATACTGATTTAGCAATCAACAATTGCTGTATACTTCTACTAGCCAATTTCTTCATGCCGCCTCATTCATTACACCAAGAGTAAGTGCTAAAAAAAGGTGTAAATACCACATTGACAACTAAAACTTTCTTGATGACATGAGTAAACAATTAAACTACAATCAATGAAGCTAATAGCAATTCTATTCAAAAGAAGTACCTCATCAGCCAAAATCTTGGAACAGTTGAAACAAACACATCGCATGATGCTCAAAACAGTCTTCATGAAACCAATATGGAACATTGGCTTGGCCAATTCCAGGTGACCAAAATGACCTGGACATTCAGCCATATTCGCAGTACATGTCTCACATTTCATTTTCCTATCAATAGTACCTAGTCTAGGATCACTCAAGCCACCTGGCTTAGGCTTGCCCCTCTCTGTAGTTTCACTGTACTCAATTTGCACCACAGACATTTGCCTCTGCCACCAAATAACAACATAAATAAAAAATCAAATTCAATAGCAAATACTAAATCCAGGGAAAAAAACACAAATGAGATATGAGAATTTACAATCTCATCGGCGCTTAGTATGCCGAACTGAACTATGCGGACTTTGGCAACTTCAGCCGGTGAAAAAGGAAATCTTGTATCCATATCAAAGTTGTCAAACTGGCTTTTTTACCTGGCATGGACAGTCCTCAAAATCGGAACTTAAAATTGAATCCAAAATTATAAGATTTACAAACAACCTAAAATGAAGTAGTATAGCTCGCATGGACATTTATAACAAGTCAAAATAATAATAATAATAGAAAAGAGAGAAAATTGTCATTAGTTTCAACCTCAAAAAGATGCTTAAATTACAATAACAAAAACAGATACTTAAACCTAATCTTTAGTTTTCTAAGAAACATAGTAACAGATGCCATGCTAACTTATCTAAGTTTTCTAACTGATATTGCAATTTTATTAATAAATGAATATTCAAACCCAATGTCGCCGTTCAGTTAGTCCAAGCTTTTGGAACTACAGAGTGATGGAGCACTAGGGTTGGCATTTTGAGAACTCAAAAAACGCAAACAAACAAGAAAAAGAAGATCAATTACAGATAGGAAAGAAGGAAAAACTTACAACTGATTAACAAAGTAGAGAGAAACGAATAGACGTAGTGAGGTTGGAATGGGAAACCAAGACAGTCCAGCGAAGGGTGTCCGTCAGTGGAGGTTTCGTTGCCGCTGGAAGCCTCTAGTTTTAGACTTTATCTTCAAATGATCAAATTAGGGCAAACTGCATGCTATACCCGAACCAAAGAAAATCCCAAATTACTTAGAGTATATATCACCCAACCAATTTTGGAAACAGAAAGAGAGAGCTAAAGAAGAGAGATGAGAGAGTTCCATGGATGTAGCCAAGGTTCGATGATTGAGAGAACAAAAGTGAGAACGGAGATAGACGGAAGAAGAAGGTACATAATTAATACGATGAGTTTTGTGCCCTAAATGATTTTAATCCCCCTCAGACACCTGGACTGATTCTTGGAAGCTGGCTTGCCTCTAGATTGAGAGAATCGGGACACAGAGAAGAACAGTAGCAAAATACTCCAACTGTAAATACTCTAAACCCTAGATTTCAAAGAAAACGTGAACTGAAATTGAAATGATTACGATTAAATATTCTTTATCCTTTCAGTTGTTATTATTTTGGATGGAGATCGGTAATGAAGAGCCACAGATCTCACAGAGAAATTTCTCTCAATCGAGAACTCTCAAAACAATGGAACGTTTACCCAAACAGGGTATTTATAGACAAACTCGCCTTAGGTAGGGGCATAGAATTTGGTTTCTTTCGGGTTTGATTCTGGTCGCAAACCGAGTTGAACGACGTTAGAGGTTTGATAATAAGAAAAAGTAATTATTTCGCATGTAAGGTTTATTATAATTATTTAAATAATCTAATTTATATCTATAATTTATAATTTATATTTATAATATATATATAAAAGTATAAATGGGGAGAAACATTTGGTCTTCAAAATGTTTTTATATATTTTAATTGATAAAAAATATTATTAAGAATAATTTAGTTTTATTGTAATGAGAAAATTTTTAATTTTATCGAATAACTTAATTTTATTTTAATTAGTAACTTTTAATTTTATTATGATTAGGAATATAATTTAATAAAAATATGTAATTTAATAAATATTGGGATAACTAACATTGGAACCATATCTTAATTAAAATATGATATAATAATATAAAATATTTTATAGATGTCTACTTATTAGTACACTAAAAAATGAAAAAATAAAAAATAAAAATCTTTTGAGTCATTTGTATTAATCCGAATTGTTAAATTACACAAGAAATAGGAAAAAAATTATTAGTTGATTATAAATTATTTATTTTAAAGTAAATCATTAAGGAATATTAAATATCAATTAATTAAATAGGAATATTAAATCAATTAGGAATCCTAATATTAATCTAATTAACCTAAAATCTCACCATAAATAGGTGTTTAGAGCTAATTGAGAGAAAGTAAACGTTACCTCCGAATGATAAAAGGGTACAACAATTTCAATAGAATGGTAGTGAAATTTTTTCGAAATAGTTAAAATTTTAAGTTAATAAATTTCAATAATATTAGTGTATTTCACCTCTTGAAATTCTAATGAATTGGTAATTTTTTATTTGTTCTATTTTATTTTATTAATTAATTTTCTTCTTCAATTTTTCACATTATAAATTTATTATCGTAATTGTATTTCAATTTTTCACGATTTTTATTGTTTTGTTTGTTACACTAATTTTTGAAAATTTGTGCATTTATGGAAAATTTTCGGAAGTATTAATTATTTTACTCTTAATATTTTAATTAAATTTTATATTGTAGTAATAAATATAATTTTATTAGTTTTATAATTTAAATTAATTTAGTTGATGGTTGTAACCTTTTTTTTTAGAGTTTTTACATATTTTTGAATTAAAGCACCTAATTATTATTATTTTTTTAGTTTTAACATTGCAATAATGCTTTGATACCTTTTAGATTCACAAAGAACAAATATCAAAGAAAAACCTAGGTTCACAAAACTATTTATCTTGAAGTCCAATAAGATTAACATGTTTGACATCCTCCAAGTTACCATGTGTCGATTTCCCTAAAGTAGACAGCCCATTTTCAATCCAATTTTGCATAAAAAGCTAAAGTTGCCCCCTTAGACGCTTGGCTCACGATCTTGTGATTGGACCCGATAAAACTTCCATATTTGGAACACCATCCAAATCTGACTTATTTTGCTTGGAAATATCTTGAACAACCCTAGAATCATTGTTGACACCGTTTTCCATGTTTGAAAACATTTCTGAAATTTGAACCGATTCACTTCCTATTGCATCATGTAACAATCACAAGCTCTTCATAATAGTTTTGAGTTTTTTAATTTATAAACGTTTAATGAAACTTTTTTCCATAAAAAAACCTTTTAACAATTTATTTAGTTAGTAACATTTAGAGATTTTAAAATTATAATTTACTTGTAAAACTAGAATTGATCTCTCCTTTTTTTTTTTTTTAAATATGTGTAACGCTAAAATCATTTTAGAACTATAATTAGAACCATTATTTCGTCAGAACTAAATTGAAACCATAATTAGATCCAAATCGGAGTTCAAGGGTCAATTTTAGTCCAAAATTTTAAATATCTCAAACCATCGGTTTGTGAACTGAAACAGGTTGTTTATTAAATTGACCATGTCCAAATTTTGAGCTCAGCTTGTTTATAGTAATCAAATCAAATTTGAATTTAACTACTTTTAAACAAGCCAAGTTCAAGTTTGAACTCAAGCATATCCCTACCTTGCTGAACTCGAGCTCACTAGAGTTAGACGCAACTCCTTTACAATCTTAAATTAGGAGAAAAATTGGAGCTTTAAGTGAGTAGTGCAACGTGGTAGGATCTAAGGAGAGGAGAGTTATGGTTTGATACGTTAGGAAGTGGAGACATTGCCTTTGCACCGTGGCGGGTGATGATGGTGGTTATCGAGGGCGAAAGAGAGAGAAAGACAAAGAGAACATGCATAGTTGGGAGAGAGAGAATAACTTATTTAATTGTGTAAATTTGAATTAAATGAAAATAGTCCACATATCATCCATGTATCTTTTCAATGAATGGAAATCAATTCATGAGAAACCTTTTATTTACATAAATAAATTTTTTGTGAATTTAAAGTAATGAATTGAAGTTTGGGCGTGAAAATGATCCTATATGCCAAGATCTAAGGACAACTAGTGAAATTAACCTCTTCACCTTTCCTTCTTTTGAATCTCTTTATTTCTTCTCTTCCAAAATGTATCCAACATCTCATCTCCTCAATGAGGTAGTGGCAAGGGTGAGTATACTTTGGTTCGAATAATTCAAATTGATTAGAACTGAATTATTCAATTCGATCGATTTTCTCATATTAAAGTTCGATTGTCGAATAAAGTGATTGAATCAAAAGTTTTTTATTCAATTTTAATTTCAACAAATAAAAAAGTTATGCTTAAGATCGTATTGACCTAAAAAAAAGCATGCAAAAGTAGGGTTAAACAGTTTGAATTAAACCAAATTAGTTCAACTCAATATGATTCTAACCTCTACTTTGTTTCAAGTTGGTTGTAATTCTTAAAGTTTGGTTTTTAGCTTCATTTATTTTTATTCTATTCAAAACCGAATCATCTGTTTGCACACCCCTATAACTGGTCATCTCTGTAATAAGCTTTGTGCTCGTAAGGATCAAAGTACAATAAATTGATTAAATTGAATCAAATTAATGTTCAGAGTGAATTTAAAGGTTAGGCCCACAATTGCATCCTAAACTTGAAATTGGTCAAAATATAGACATTTAAGCTTTAATTTGCGAAAATGAAAACTTGATCGACTAAATCATGACTGGTAACCAACATGTTATGGTGGGAGAAGTCGTTTGTTGTTTGATTCTTGTCGAATGGTTGCTGAAGCACAAAAGGAGGAGAGACATTATCCTCTATTGCACATCGTCAGACACAGCATTTACGTTCTGATTACTCGCTATTCACAGTCCCAAAAAACGGTGCGTTTGAGAAAGCCAATTCTTGTGGGCCCAATATTTTTTGAAGGCAATTTTGATCCATTTTGAAATTTGGGTGCAATTAAATTAAAGGTTAAAAAAAAGGGGGTATATGGATGGTTAAGTTTATTTTGAGGTGTAATTTTTACAAGTATCGAAAGCGGTTTAGCCCACAATTAATACTTTCAGCTATTTTGATTTGATCCATTTTCAGGAAAAACAGTCCGTTTAACTGAACCAAAACCAAAATTTTAAAACTATGTCGTTTTAGTATTTGCTTTTCTGCTAGGGCTTTTTCTGCATTCAATTTTTTTTTTATTTCATTTGCTTTCTTCCTCCAAGCTTCAGTGCGGCTTCTCTCTCGCTCGCGGTCTCGCATCTCAGCTTGCGATTAACGCTAACGCGACAACCATCTCCGGACCTCCTTGCTTCACCCATCGATTCGCTCTAGTATTTTCTTTCTCAGGTAAGTTTTAACTTCTACTACTTGATTGCACTTCCCGATCATTACTTTTATCACGAGTTTATGATAAATCTTCAATTTATCTGGAATGGCAGTTTAAGCTTCTTGATTATATGAAATCCTAAAAATCTAGAATTGGTATCCTTTCTTGTTAATCGATTGTGAAACTTGGCGATAAGTTTTAACAGTTTTACTTGCCATGTGTAAACGAATTAAGATTTTTTCTTTAGTGGATACTAAATTTACGTACTTGGGTATAGTAATAAAGGCCGCTCAAGTCACATATACAGATCTGAAACTATTATTATATAGTAATATTTTATATGCACATATGGTTATATGATTATATGTGGAATTCAATTCATTACCCAATATGCATGTGTCCCTGGTTTCTTTGATTTTATGTGTTAAATTTTCACTGCATTATGACGAGGATTTGATAAAATATGACATGAAATTTGTAGAACTTCAGTTTGCGTAAGTAACATTCAGTTTCACTTTTTGACTTTTATTTATTATCAAACAAATTGCATGAATTTTTCTGGGTTAGTCGATTGTATATATTCAGTTTATATCATTGAGCAATTATTTTTGTGGGTTACCCTGTTGTATATATTCAGTTTGTGTTACACTAAATAATTATTCGTAAGCAAATTATACATTCAGTTTTTCTTTTCTGTCTTTGCTTTATCATTTAAACTGCTAATCTCTAATTGCTAAAGTTCGGTAACTGATTAACTGAATCCGTAGTTCTGCCAAGTGAAGTTCCATTAGGTTTACATAGAAAGTGAAATCCCTTTTTCGGTTTGATCGACTGATTGCACACCCCTAGCTCAAAATGTTCTTGATTGAATCGAGCAGCCTCTCCACTCTATAATGACCTCTATGGCTCTTGCAATCTGACTAATTGATTCCAAGATCTAAGTTCATTTTTCCTCTTGCCTCACTATTACCGTTGACCAGCAGTATCCTTTTTCTCTTTTCCTCTGTGATTTAAGTTATTGTTTTTTGGAAATTGTGAATGCATTGCTAAATGAGCGAGGTTCTGGTTTTTCTCCTTCTATATGCTCACTGGTTTTTTCCATCGGGCTTGGGGACACCAGTTTTAATGTTTTCCAAGTTAAGGCCTAATGAATTGTAAAATTAGCATTATACTTGGTTCTTTTAAAATTTTCTTTTCCCTTTTGAATTAGTTTTAGATATGTTAAGATTGTACATCAATTATTTTTTTCTTTAACTATATCCAATCCTGATGGTGACAAAAGCCTACGAATCCTTTGTGATCATTTTGAAGGGCTCTAGTTGATCATTGAGTCGATGACATTAATACTTGTTGAATTCTTCTAGGTTTGAAGTGTTTGATTTTTGCTGGGTATTTTTTGTTCATTTTTGTGTTGAGCGGGAATTTGAAGGGGTTAGGGTCATTGGGCATGTGTTATGCAAGTGAAATTTAAACGGGTTTGGGATGTTTCCGGTTATGATCTCATCTGATATCATGAAAGCCTCCTGTGCCATTTTTTTTTTTAATTTTGCTTAGTAGGTTGGGCGAAAGTAGCTCTGCTCATTTAACGTCTGCTAATAATAATGATTAACTGAATTCAAATTTTTTTAGTGCCATAATTTTCATCTAATATTTTAATTTAAATGGCTTTGTGATTTATATGTGTGTACTTTTGGACAGTATAGAAACAAGGGGAGAAAAGATGGCAGACAGGTTGACCCGTATTGCAATTGTTAGTTCTGATAGATGCAAGCCTAAGAAGTGTCGTCAAGAATGCAAAAAGAGCTGTCCTGTTGTCAAAACTGGTAATGTACTTTTGTTATTATAATTTATTGCCTTTTTGTTGCATGTTAAATTTTAATGTCCATGATCTGTTTGATATAGCTATATTTTTATTTTTAGGTTTTTTGAATATAATGTTTCTTGATTTCCTGCTCTTTAATTTTCAACTAATGAAAAAAATAGTCCAGCTCTTGCCACTATAGTAATTTGTGTACTCTGTAAAACAATGTGCTGTATAATTGCTAGTTCTGGCCTTCAATTGCTTGTTATGCTTTTCGATCAGTGTTGTATATAAATTTTCCCTATATCGTGCTTCAATGCTCTGAACTTGATTCAATCCTTATTTGGGAGCTTGATTGTTTGGTCAGATAAGTATATTACTACCAGAATGTTATGTTGCAACATTCTTAATTTTTATACTGGAATCTTACATGGCTACTGAGCTTTGGCTAACAAGGTGTGGGCTATTACGTTCATCATAAGTTATCATAAAAAGTTATTTCTGAAGTGGAGGAGAATGTGGGAATGAGAATAATTTGAGTTAGAGTTGGAACAACCGCTGGTATATTGGGCTCAAAGAGCATTTAATGTTTATAAGCAAATACTTCTAATTAATTAGTAGGAATATAGAAGTTGTAACAACATTGGGAATTATTTGCCAATGCAAGATGTATGGCCTAACCTCAGGCACAAACCATTCTAAGAATTCCATTATAATTAACTGTCTGTTGAAATTTCCTATATCCCTTTTGTTATAAGGTGATGTTACTTTCACACAAATATTTTCTGCACCTGTTATTCTCAAAGAATAGACTTCTCCTGACCCTTCTTTTGTAGTGGATTGTCTTAGTAATAGCTGTTGCTATTAGTTATCCGAATATCTGTGTTCTTACCCTTTTTTGCAATTTGTCCACAGGGAAATTGTGTATTGAGGTCACTCCTGCTTCTAAGATAGCTTTCATCTCTGAGGAGCTGTGCATTGGGTGTGGTATTTGTGTTAAGGTTGGTAAATTCATATTTGCAACTATTTTGCTGTTCCTTCTCCTGGTTGCTTTATTGCTTTGTGAAAAACAGACTATTAATATATCTGTTGATACAGAAATGCCCATTTGAAGCAATCCAGATCATCAACTTGCCAAAGGATTTGGATAAAGACACAACCCACCGTTATGGCCCCAATACCTTTAAATTGCACAGGTAAGTTGATGATTGCATGCTTATTAAATAACTGAGAAATGGTCTCGCACAGCCTGTTCTTACGGTGCCATTGTTAGATTTATGGTGGCCATGGAGAGAGGCAGACAGGTTTATGTGGAAACTTGTTGGGAATGGTTTACTGATTTTCCTGAATAATAGTTGCGTAATTTTTTGAAAGATGTGCATCTGGAGAGGCTAACTATGTATCTATTTAGAAAATAGGATGACAATTCTTTTGACTCTTTACTGTTTTGCTGCTAGTTCTGAGGAAATAGTAGCGCAAAAGCCCACAGCTGTTTTACTGATTGTTGGATTAGGAGCTATGGCCCTTGCATTTTGATGCAGAGGATAGCGTTTTTGAATACTTTCATTGCTTTTCTCTTGCAAATTTGTTCTCGGCTTCCACCGACTTGGTACATTGAATGATTGTATACCTACCAAGAAAAAAGGGTGGGATCGTGTTTTATGCCTTTTGACGCTGCATAAATTTACAATCACAGGTTACCTGTCCCTAGACCCGGGCAAGTTCTTGGCTTAGTTGGAACAAATGGCATTGGGAAGTCTACTGCCCTGAAAGTTTTGGCTGGCAAACTAAAACCAAATTTGGGTCGTTTCAATGTAATATGCTTAAGAATGATTCTCATTATTGGTACATGGTACATTCATGTTTTTCCTTTAAGCCTTGGATCTTTCGTCTTTACAATTGCAGAATCCTCCAGATTGGCAGGAAATTTTGACCTACTTTAGAGGATCTGAATTGCAGAACTATTTTACCCGTATACTGGAAGATAATTTGAAGGTAATCTGCCATTTGGACATTGTCAAGGTTACTTAAACTTGTATTACTAATCGATTTTATGCCATCTTATGAAAGCATTAATGTTAATCTATTGTCATTTTGTCAGTTCTATACATTTTTCTCGCCCATTCAACTATATTGGCTTTGGCTTTATTTTTTTGGGTAGTTATATTAAACTGCAATTAGTCATGTACCATACTTTCAAGATTTAAGTGTGGGGACTTTGATTGTTACTGCTGTGATAGAACTTTGACTTGAAATATGATTTATATGTGTCTCCTGTGATTGCATAGATGAAAAGGTTCTTAGATCGATGAATAGACCCTTTTTTCCACTCTGTAATCACGATTACCTTTTTTCTTTTTATTGTAACACTATTTCTCTTAGGTTAAGGATTTTATATTGTTTCGATTGCATCCCTTATTGGCACTATCACGCTTCTGGCATTGTGGCCTACTATCATCATCTTAATATGCTTTGTTGTCTTCACTTATCGCTCACTTTACAGAATCCTTTGAATCGTTACACGTTGTCTCAAGATAGCATTAATGAAAAATAATCTTGGTATTCACATTGAATTTTTACCTCATATGTTTGTCCACAGTTCCCGAATTTATGATATGCATCTTTTTGGATATATACTGTTTTATGTTCCACTTTTTATTGGAGATCCTAAATCCTTTTGTCTGTGTGTTACAAACCACCCCCCCCCAACACACACACACAAAAACCAACAAAATTATCATAATATACTTTATTTTAGGTTACTAGATTAAAGTTTTAAATTCACACCCATTTTATGCTCCTGCTTAGCAAATTAGAGTTTTGAAAAAATGTGACCAACATAATCTTGTGAACTATGCGTTACATTCCTAGATTCATGTATTTGTCTTTTTGCTAAAGATATGTTCTTATTCATCAGGCAATCATAAAGCCTCAATATGTTGATCACATTCCAAAGGCAGTCCAAGGCAATGTGGGGCAGGTCCTCGACCAAAAAGATGAGAGAGATATGAAAGCAGATCTTTGTCGCGATCTTGAGCTGAACCAAGTTATAGATCGTAATGTGGGGGATTTGTCAGGCGGAGAGCTTCAGAGATTTGCTATTGCGGTTGTTGCCATACAGAATGCAGAGATATATATGTTTGATGAACCTTCAAGTTACCTTGATGTCAAACAGAGGCTTAAAGCAGCTGAAGTTATCAGATCTTTGCTCAGGCCTAATAGGTTTAACTTTTTCTGTTGTTCTTCAAACTCTATTTTTTTGTTATTTCTCTAAATTAACTTCATTAGTTCCAATTTTGTTTCAGCTATGTGATTGTGGTGGAGCATGATCTTAGTGTCCTGGATTATTTGTCGGACTTCATTTGTTGCTTGTATGGAAAACCAGGCGCATATGGAGTTGTGACCCTTCCCTTCTCTGTTAGGGAAGGAATCAATATATTTTTGGCTGGCTTTGTTCCAACAGAAAACCTCCGATTCCGGGACGTTTCTTTAACCTTTAAGGTAATTTTGCCTCCTTTATTTGTTTCTGAATTATGCAAACACTCTGTTTCCCTCTCCCTCTCTCTCTTATTGACATTATATTCTTTGGCTTCTAGGTTGCTGAGACTCCACAAGAGAGTGCTGAGGAGATTGAAACATATGCAAGATACAAATATCCAACCATGACTAAAATTCAGGGAAACTTTAAGCTTCGTGTGATTGAAGGTGAATTTACAGATTCTCAGATAATTGTTATGTTGGGTGAGAATGGGACAGGGAAGACGACATTTATACGTATGCTGGTACTTCTTCTAAGACATGATTTGCTTTCTTTTATTCTTTCTGCCATGAAATCTGGCACCTGTTGAACAGTTTAATTTTATTGGCCAAAAATGCAGGCTGGTTTATTGAAACCTGATATTATAGAAGGTTCTGATGCGGAGATACCTGAGTTCAATGTCTCTTACAAGCCCCAAAAGATCAGTCCTAAGTTCCAATCTACTGTTAGACACTTGCTACATCAAAAAATTCGTGATTCATATACACATCCTCAGTTTGTATCAGATGTCATGAAACCGCTTCTTATAGAGCAACTGATGGATCAAGAAGTAGTGAATCTATCTGGTGGGGAGTTGCAAAGAGTTGCTTTGTGTCTCTGCCTTGGAAAGGTCATTGCTTCTAACTAATTTTGTTAATGCTACTATTTTTTTTTTTGTCAATCGGTGTTTCAGGCTTGTCTGTTTGTTGAAAATTTATTGATCTTATATGTGAGTACATTCATGAATATAATCGCTGGGGAAAGAGTTTAGGATTATTTGCAGGATGGTTTTAGGTTATGTAGGGTTGATGAATATATAGGTTGTTTGGGGTGCTTGTTAAGATGGACATGGTTTTTGGGTGGGATGTCAGGTTGATGCAAAAGGAATGATAGATGCAACAGGAATGATAAAATAAATGTGTTGGAGCATTTTCTCCACTTTTTCTTCACCCCCTTTGTTTTCTTTGCTATTCCTCCCTCAAAAATGGATAAACCAACTCGGTGCTGACATTTGAAGCATTGACATGGCGCTTGTTTGGCACACATCTGACATGCAATGTCAATGACACAAAATAAAATTATTTTTAACACATCTTGTTTATTTATTGACATGCATTACTTTATTTATGTTAGGATTGTGGTTTATTTATGTTACAAAGTTTTTGAGGGTTCTTTCAGGATTGTATCATGGATGCTTCCTTGAACATCACCCACGTGATACATGAATGTATATTTGGATTTGCTGTAAAGTCCACCAGTTGCAAACAATACTGAAACTTCTGGCACAGATTCTTCGTCTCTGTTTTTCTGTATTTTGTGATCAGTTGTAGTTATGTTGTAATGCACAGATGCTAGGTTTTTGTGGTGGATGTCTGATTTCTAAGTTTTGAACGTAAAATAATGTTGTTTAAAATATTTGCTTATGAATTGAAATTAGTCCCAAGGGTGACGTAACTAACATTGTTATCAGTGGCAGCAGTTCCCTGCAGTACCGTCTGTGGGTTTATTGAGAAATGAATGATATGAACATGTGACCAGAATTTTCTTTATTTGTGAGCATAACCAATCCAATGCAGTGTCACCTTATCTATTTTTCATGTTAATAACTGAGATTGAAGCTTTGTTTTATTTAATGGATTCTGATTCATGCTTTACTTGATACAGCCTGCGGACATTTATCTAATAGATGAGCCCAGTGCTTATCTGGATTCCGAACAGCGTATTGTTGCTTCGAAAGTCATAAAGAGGTTTATCCTTCATGCAAAAAAAACTGCATTCGTTGTAGAGCATGATTTTATTATGGCAACCTACCTTGCTGATAGGGTTGTTGTGTATGAGGGGCAGCCATCTGTGGACTGTACAGCTAATTCTCCACAGTCATTGTTGACTGGAATGAATCTCTTCTTATCTGTAAGTACATACTGTGCATGCCTTCAATAGAAAAGTAAAAAGAATGAAGTTGGGAAGACGCGTAATTTTTGCTATTTTCATTATTTGGTTATATAATCGTTTTTATCTTATGGTTTTGAAAATTTCACGTTGCTTGGATGTGCTTTCCTTATTTTTGAACTATTTGAGATTGATTGTTTAGAATTGCCATTTGATTTAATGTTGAGAATAGCACTATGTTAAAAAATTGGGTGAGAGGCTTTTAAAGTTTATTTTTAAGGTGAATTTATATTCTACTTGGGAAAACTTTGAAACAGCTAGATTGCACTAAAATTGCTTTTTTTAGCATCTAAAATGGGATTTTTTTTTGGAGAAAAATGGTAAACAAACCATAATGCCTTTGCTTATGGTGCACTTTAATTAAGGACACCCAAATAGTTCAATGTGCATAAGCAATTATTTGTTGCAATTGATATTTTATGGTTATTATGCTACCTCTTCACTCACGGTTTCATTATTTTACCGGTTACAGCACCTGGATATTACATTTAGGCGGGACCCAACTAATTACCGACCAAGAATCAACAAAAAGGACTCAACAAAGGACAGAGAGCAGAAGACTGCTGGGTCATATTATTACCTGGATGATTGATGTAATTGCTGGTGGGGGTTTACATGGTTTTCTTTCTTGCCAGTCTCTCTCAAAGGTTCTACTCTGCCTATGTTTCTGTGTTGCTTACACCAAACTTTTTACCAGGATTTTCATTCTATTTGCTGTTTTTAGTCATGCAGAAATCTAGGGCATCATTCTGAGTAATTTTGCAACTCGGTATGTTGACAAATGATTGGATATCTCCTGGCTGTTGGGGAAAAAACGTTCCATCTTTTATCTAATTCAGCTGCAGGCCATTTTAGATGCTGCTTCCCTGTGTTTTCTCTCTTTAAGTGTTTTTGGTTCACCTGTTTTGGATAACCACATTAGATGAGTGAATCTCTAATAGTTGCTGAAATGTATTTGAGGATTTGTATTTAACTTGATTTTCAAAAATTTGGGGCACAACAAAAAAGGATGTAAAGCATTGAGGTGAATTTTTGTCTACCATTATAATTAAGGTAATACTTTTACGATCACAACGGAATAATCATTCTGCCAAAGTTCTTCTCCTTGGTGATTTCTTTTGACAGCATAATGGTTGGTATATTGCAAAGTGATGGATTGAGCTTGTTGCATTGGACTAGATGATTTCTGAGTGGCTAGTTATTGCAGTTTGATGGCTTAGATGATTTAGGTCTTGGCTTGTGATTGGAACAGATCAAATCAACAATCAAATGCAGAAAGTATAATTTGAGTAAACTCAGGAATATGCGCAACAGAACAAATTCAGAATGCAGGATTTGAGCCTGGCAATGTTTATTTTTAATTTTTCCCTCTATGTGTAGGTTGGATGAAGAGTTTAATACAATTGTTAAGACAATAAAAAGGTGTTTTGTATATATAAAACTTGATGCAGAACGAGCAGGCCAGCATCAGCCCACTTCTGGTTAAGATTTTTAGAACTTGCATTGCATTGCACATGTTCGCACTCTTATGTGCTTGCAATTTAATTTTTTTTTATATATAATTTGTTATTAATTTTTTATTTATAATATAGTAGTATAAACTGTTTATGCTACTAAAAACAAATAGCTCCAATTTTCTTAATTATACAATCCTGTAGAAGGCCTCACAGTCGCCCCAATTTTGACATTGAAGTTTGATAAATTTGATTAAATTAATTAAGTCATTTTTATAGTTTGACAATATTAATTAATATTTTTTTATGTTTATTTCCTTTAAACTACTTTGATCCTTTCGTTCATTTTTTTTAGATTTTTCCGTTAAAAGCTTAAAAAACCAGAAAAATTAAAGTATTTTAACACTTAATTAATGATTTCTGAGATTTATTTTAATTAAATCATTTAGTCATTTTGTTCATTTTCATTAAATTTTTTCATTAATTTTTTTTTTTAAAAAAAAAGACTAGAATATCTTTACCTTTAAGAAGAAAAGGACTAAAGTAATCTTGGTTAAAATTTTCATCTGTCGAGAGGGAAAACAAAGAGTCAAGTATACATTGATTATTTGATATTCACCTAAGGAAAAAAAAATTTGATCAACATAACATGTCACTTTATTATCTTGAGTCACTAACAAAAAGATGAAAAAAAATATATATACATCGAGTTAATTTCAATAAAAATAATAAATATTTAATTTTAGGTATCAATATTCAAAAGAACAAGTTATTTTATAAATTCTATTACAAACTACTACTAATGAAATGAACATAGGACCATAAGAATAGTAAAAGTATTTTAGAAAATAAAAAAAATTCACCATATGCAGAATTCCAATTGTAAATTTAATAAGATTTAACTGTCATTTTGCTATAAAGCAAATAACCTAGGTTAAATTTAGTATCTTTCTTCTCAAGTGTAATGATTTTTTAGTCTTTTTTTTAATGTTTTAACAAAAAAATAAAAAGAAAATAAATAGAATGATTAAATGATTTGACTAGGGTAAATCTCAAGAATCATTAATTAATATTATTAAATTGCAAGGTTGACTTCGTTAGTTTGGTCAAATTTTAGGGATAAATGAATTATTTTTCATTCAAAGATTTTAATGGAAAAATTTAAAGAAAATGGATGGAAGGATCAAGTGATTTGATGGAAGTAAACTTTAAAAATATTTAATTAATATTAACAAGCTGTATGAATGACTTAATTAGTTTGGTCAAACTTTATAGACGAATTAATTATTTTCTCTTAACCTAAAAGGTAATTCCTTAGGTCTTTTTCAAAAAAAAAAAAAAAAAAAAAAAGTAATAGCTTAGGTGGTGTTTGTTACAACTGTGGTTCTTAGTTTTTGTTTAATTCTGGTAAAAGAAAAATGAAACGTGTTTGTTGTAAAAGTGTTTAAATTTACTTTTATTTTAACTCTTTTTAAAATTGTTTAAAAAACAAAAAATGTATTGCGTGAAGCTATAAATTATGGTTTACAATACATTTTTTTCTTTTTTATTGATACACTTGCAAGTCTTTGCGATAGAAATTTCCTTTTGGATGGGTTTTTTGTATTTAAATAAAAAATAATATCTTTTAATATTTTATTATGGTAATCTTTTTTTCTATCTCTTTTATATATATATATATATATGAGTTGGTTTTGTATATAAAAAAATATTAGCACAGAAAAGAAACTCAGAAAAAAAAACAATAGTTTTCAAAACTTAAATATTAAAATCAAAAATAGCTTTTTATTTTTAAAAATAAAAAACAAAAAATGATAATAAATGACCCCATCAATTTTCACTTACTTTCTATTTATTTTACGAAAAGTATTAGAATTCCTAATTAATACAGAGATATATAATTGTGTTAAATTTTATTTATTAGAGACTTTTATGGCCAAAATAATATTTGCGAGAGGATTCGAATTCGCTCTTTGCATCACTAAATTGATAAAAATAGCTATGATTGAAATAATTCAAATTTGAGATCTTACACTTTTCACATAAATGAAAAAAATCAACATATAAAATATTTTCTTTTTATTTGTTTTATAAAAAAATTTGTATATTTTTTTTGTCGTTTTTTAAATATTTGTCCTGTAGTGTCATAATAAAAAATTACTTGCAATATTTTTATATACTCGACTATGAGTCAATAAAAATTTAGAATACGTCAAACAATAGTGAATTTATATGCATTTCGACAATTATAGCATTTACATCGCTTGCCTTCAATTCCACCTAACAGTGATATCAGACCTGTTAGCCAATATAGTTTTACAATCCTTAATGACAAGACGGAATTCACAGAAGTAACAGAACTACAACATAAAGACTGAACAACAATTTAGGAGTCTACCAAAACATAACCAGGACCCCAAAAAAAAGATCTTCTAAGCAGCACAACCTGGCCCTCAATGCTAAAGCCTCAAACCACTTTTGATATTATTTTTTGTAACTCATTACACAAAGTTATAGGTGGAGATCCTTAAGAGACTCTGGAAAATTAGTTTACGGGACCAAAACTGTTGAAGTATCAGATAAACCTGTGGAAAAATAGCTCTCTACAGCCAATTCTAATAAGCCGCCCACCACATCTGCTCCAAGGATATGCTAGAACTTCTGATAGAAAGTTGGGTTTAGGCCATTTGGACCTAGAGATTTTTCTAGACCCATTTGAAAAACTGCATCTTTGAATTCCTGGTGACTAAAAGGTGTAATCAACAACAGGTTATCTTCATCAGAGACTCTAGGATGGACAAGTCCAAGAAGACGCCTTCTATCAGAATCACCACCATAAAAAACATTGGAAAAAAAAATCATGAACCAGCTGTTGTGTTGTAAATCTCCAAATTCCAAAACCATTTCCCCTGTCAAATGTCTAAGAGCAGAAATAAAATTAATTTTCCTACTTCCTTTAATTTGCTGGTGATAATATTTTGTGTTTTGTCCCCATATTGAAGCCAGGGAATTTTCGCAATTTGTTTAACATGCAACTCCTAGGTCAACAAATATTCCACTTAGCCTGTGGCCGATTGCACTCAACAATACTGACATTATACCTGCCTTCATCTAAAAGATGAGCCAGATAATTCCCGTTATGCCAAAAATACAATTTTTGTTCCTTCCCAATTTTCCAGTTCTTCAACATAGCTCAATTTCCTAGTCATCAAATCGTTATTGCCAGATAACCAGCCTTTGGAGACTTGCTCAGCCACATCAGGCTCTGATAGCCAATTGTTATCAAAGCAAAACCCTTTCCTTCTCACTGGAAAGATTTATTTTGAAGCTCTGAAAGAATCAAACTATGATCAGATGAAGAAGAAATCAAATTACTTACCTGAGTCGCAGGGATGATCCGCAGGGTGCCAAATGAATTGGCAAAGCCTTGTTCTTTGGAAGATCTATCTCGTATCTGGTACTACATAGTTCTACTCTGTAAGAACTCCAAATCATTCTCTTGAAGCTCATCCTCTTCATCATAAATAATCCGCTTGCCCCGAAATGACCGAGCCCAATAGGGAAATCCCAATTCATTGTAGACCAACCCAATCAGATGTTGCAAAAACCCTGCCTACCTTTTCGCTTATCCAATCTGGTCTTCCCCTACGATGCTTCCAAGTGGAACCATGACTAGCAAAAGGAACATCAGTCAAATGACAATCCTGAATAGCCTCTCTAAAGCCATTCAACAACAAAAAAGGTTGAGAGACGCCACCAATTTTTTCATCAGAAGAAAGCAAATCATTAAAATCGCCCATAACCAACCATGGTCTCGAATCACGGGCTACTAGTACACGCAAAAGATTCCACGACTGTCCCCTTCTATGGCATTTAGGGAACCATAAAAGCTAGGAAGCTGTAAATCCTTTCCTTCTCTCGTTAAATGGCGATGAATGAAATTTCAGGAAAAGCCAGTAATCTGAAGACTCAAAGAATTCTTCCACGAGATTGCATGACCACCAACTCTACCCAACCTATGTACCGAAAAACACCCATCAAAACCAAGCAATGACTTTATCTCCGCTATTCTACCTCCAGAAACCCTAGTTTCCACTAAAAATATCACTTGTGGACTATAACTCAAGGATAAATCCATGAGGGCTCAAACTGTTCGAGAATTGCCAATTCTCCAGCAGTTCCAACTTAAGAGCTTCATAATGCCCAACTGTCCTGACAAGCAAGATCAGCCATTTTAGAGTTTCCAGATTGAGACAAAGTCATGGTTGTAGCCTCCATAGAATATGAATGCATAGAAATTATAGAAGCCACAGTATGTACCTTCCTGGCCGCTTCTTCAAATCGTTTCCTTTCGGCAAAGCAACATCTTCATTCAACAGGACTTGTCAACTTAATAGTGTTTACGAAAGGATTTTCTCTTCTTCACTTCATCCCACACTCTTCGAATTCCAAAGCTCGATTTTATTCATTCTGGGTAATGTCACTGGTTGATGACTTCACTAGAATAGTATGTACAAACACATGAGCATTGGTTGAAAGCCCAGACTTTTAACAGCATTCACCACATCAACCATCCCATCGTGCAGATGCATAAATAACAATTTTTTCAATTCCATGAGTAGGCACTCCCTACTTTACTCACAAATCAATATTTGATTACGTTCTACTGTTGGCCAGTGTTTTTGTCATCGTCTCCTGTCCTGCCTTGGAAGCACCATAAGCTGCATATCCTGACAAATTTGCTCTAACAATGAATGTTGATATTGCAATGATTCTCCCACCACCTCCATGAGCCAACCTATTAGCTGCTTCGTGACAGCACAGAAATGCCCCTGTGGTGTTGGCATTGAAAGTCATATCCCAGTCCTCCACTGTTGTATATGCCAAGGTAGGATCCTGCACAATTGACAAGGATATGGACTTTTGAATTGAATTCTTTCTCAGCAGTGTCGAAGAGTTGTTTGACTTGGTCTGGTTTGGAAAAATCAGCTCTGATAGCAATTGTCAAGAGATGAGAAGATGGAGCTGAAGCATTGAGCTCAGGTGCAAGGAGAACAGCTTGGATGGAGCTTGAGGCATAATTGAGCACAACTCTTGCACCAAGGGAGTGAAGGTGCATGGAAATTGCACGGCAATGCCACGTGAAGCCCCAGTTACCATGGCTATGAGACCATCAAGTGGTAAGGAAGAGGATGCTACTGCTGCAGCCTCCCTTCTAATTTCACCTGCCATGACATAGAATGGATGAGTTATGTGAAAACGAGAAAGATTAAGTCTTAGAGAAGCAATTTCATGTCTTAACTATTTATAGCTGATGATTGCAAGAGACTCTTTATATTCGGATTATGGGATTTGAAGAAAGAAAAAACTTCAAGAAAAAAAAGTCCTCTACTAGGAAGGTCATTCCACAATTGGAGTTTCAGGAATGCCAATGCTATCCTTTTCAATGCCTACTATAGTACATAAAGATAGAGGGGCAACTTGGTCAATGAGCCAAAATAAGTTAATACCAGTCAGCAGCCATGCTAGCCGGAACTCCTATTTATTGGATGAATTACATCAATGCCTGCACAAAACAAGAAAATTTATAATTAAATCATCCATCATGCATCACCAGATTCATCAGTCACAGGCTAACAACTACACCTTAGAATTTCATTGTTACTGCAGAAAAGTCTCAAAATAGAAAAAAAAAAATCGAGACTAAATGGCACTTTATCACTAGGAAAAGAAAAGAAAGTAGAAGTCATCTCAAGCTGCATTATCCAAGTATAATATCAGATTAAATAAATGTCAAATTATACAAGGAAATACAACCTACACATGAAACAGACAACTTGGGAAACAAGACCAGTTATAAAGGACTGTACAATACTTGGCTCATATACATGATAATGAAAAATATTCCAAACTCAAATCTTACATAAAGGAGTGAACTGTGTTAGAATCTTGTAAATTAGAATATATTGTGTCTATATTAGGATGATACTCAGCCATAACTAAGAGATACTTAGGAGATTGTTTTCCTTTTCTAGAACTATTTCTGTGTACTATATATATCCTAAACCATGTATGAGAAAATTAATCAAGTCAATTGCTTATTTCAAACTCTTCTTCTTCTCTCTTTCACATGGTATCGGTTTGATTATTTTTTTCTCTCTTTATTTCTGCAAAATTTTCCTATTTCCCTGTTTCTGCAAAATTTCCTGCTGTCGTTTCTGACTTGTTAAGTGAGTTGGATCTCATACCACCGAAGATCAACTCCTCAACTTCTGGCAACCCAGGACACGGAATTTCCTCACCGGGAACTTTGCCGTCAACTGCCATGCGCCGCCGCAAGTTTCCTGACTCCATCCACGCGCCGGCACGTGAGCTCAATTCCGGCAACCTCTCCTTCAACGGCCACCTCCGACTGGTTCGCCTGAGTCCGGCCACTCCTTCTCTAGTCATCCTCTCCACTGTCCCTCTCTTTTCAAGCCTAAGGTACTCAGCCCTTTGTTTAACCTCTGTCAGGTACAAAACCTTCTCCTAGATTCAAAAATAAGACTAACACTTCTCTCATTAAACCACTATTCTCTAATTCCCCTTACTATTGTGAAGCTTCTAGGCAGTAGCAATTATATTTCTTGCAAAACCTGTTGTAAGGTATAGACCAAAGCCAAGACACTATGTACCGATATATAGCGAATATACAAAGTGGTGTTTGATATTATTAATTTGCAACAAAATCAACAATATCTAACTAGTTTTCTTGGACAAATTGAGACATTACTTGATGAATTTAACTAGTCACAGGAAAATTTACAGAAAAGTCAATCTGATAAGTCAATCTGATTCTTCTAGCGACCTATTTTTGCTAATTAATTCAAGACCTTTAAAAGGAACTTGAAAACCTTAGATCTCGTTAGAGAGAGCTCCGATCTCATGTTTGGGAATATTCTAACTTAACTTATTAATAGCAATAATACCTCTTTAAATAGAGGATACAATAAAAAACTAGGAAATTATAAAAACAAGAAATTTAGTATATTTAGAATTAGACTAACTAGAATCTAGGTTCCTATATTAATTAGGAACCTATGTTTTATTGAATTCTATTTAAACTAATAATCCAACTAATTCTAAGGATCCCATACTAACTAGGAGTCCATGATAATTTAACTAATTAATAGTTCAATAATTTCTATATGTTTATAACATTACTCCCCTCTAGGAAGACAAGTTTGTCCTCAAGCTGGTTTTATCTTGTGTTCTTGAATGGATGAGTTTGGTTCATTATCGAATTCCAACCAAAACAGCCTCTTACACTGGTGCCCTGGAACAAACAAATCATCACAATTGTAACATAGACCTTTTGCTCGTCTTACTTCCATTTCTGCCCTTGTTAAATTTTTTATAAAGGGAGAGGAGGAATTGTTGGAGTGTGCAAGGGAGAAAATTGCCTTCGCTTGAAAAACTTCGAAATTACACTTCGTAAAAAAGCTAAGAAATTTTAAAATTAAAAAATCAAGACAAAGTTATCAGGATTTTACCAGTTGTTGCATATTCTTTTGGGATCATAGTTTTCTTTCAGATCCTTTGAGATCCTTTTTTCCAATAACCAATGTACAATTCCGCTTACCAATAATCTCTACATGAACAAGCACCACCTTCAAAATGGTGAAATCGGTATGCATCTCGTACCACGATTGTCCGATTTGATATCTTTGACACAAACTTAAGCCATGTGTGGCAATCATTACAAACACGTAGATTCTTCATGACACGTATGGGAATTGGATCTGACAAACTAAGGAGTCCAAATGCAGTAGCCAGCTTCTCACTGTGAACAAATGCAGTTGGATCCTTCTGCTCCTGCTCTACGTCATTCAAAAGGCTATATCGATCTTGCACATAACCAATTTCAGCTGCTTGTTTATTCAAATCGGCTAAGAAGTCATATATTTTATCTGATAGTGGATGGAGCTTATCACCTACAAAGAATGCATGAACTGAGTTCCTAACATCAATCCAGCTGCGACCAGGCTCTTTCTTCACACCCCGGTCTTTCATCATTTGCCTGGTCCAATCCCTACAATCCCATTGACCAGCCACTGCATACATATTTGACAGAAGAACATAAGTTGCAGAATCTTCAGGTTCCAATTTGAGTAAATGATGTGCAGCAAACTCTCCAACTTCTGAGTTCTTATGAACTATACAAGAACTTAAAAGGGTCCTCCATGCCATTGCATCTGGTTGAATTGGCATCTCCTCAATAAATTTTCTTGCATGGCCCAAAAGACCAGCACGACTCAAAAGATCTACTATGCATGCAAAATGTTCTTGTTTAGGCTTTAAAGCGTACTCTGTGTTCATGGACTCAAAGTAGGAAAGGCCTTCATTTATCAAACCCACATGGCTACAAGCTGATAGAACTCCCACAAAAGTGACTTGGTTTGGCATCACTCCAATCTGTTTCATTTTCTCAAAAAGATTTACTGCTTCAATACCATGTCCATGTTGAGAATAGCCCGTGATCATAGCATTCCATGAAATTTCATTTTTCTGAGGCATCTCAGAGAACTCTCTTTCGGCATCATCAATGCAACCACACTTTGCATACAATGTGATTAAAGCATTAGAAACCTCAATTTCTGTATCAAACCCTGTTTTTGTAATCATTGCATGGATCTGCTTCCCTTGTTTTATATTTGCCATATTGGCAGCAGCACTAACTGCAGAACCAAATGTGAATAAATTAGCTTCTACATTTGCTCTTTTCATCTGAGCAAAGACCTTCAATGCTTCCTCACAGTATCCACTTTGTGCAAATCCAGATATCAATCCATTCCATGATATATTATCTTTAAAGTCATTTTTTTCAAATGCCAAGTATGCTTCTCGAATTCTACCACATCTAGCATAAAATGTAACAAGTGCATTGCTAATTGAAAGATCTTGTGAATAACCAGAGATATAGGATTGAGCATGAATTTGTTGTCCTTGATTAAGTGCTTTAATACCAGCACATGCGCTGATTGCACTTGAAAAACCAATATTATCTGATTGCATACCTCGATTTAGCATTTCTTCAAAAAGTTCAAGAGCTTCAGCAAACAAATCATGATATGCGTAACCTGCAATCATAGCTGTCCATGAAACAACATCTTCCTCAGTAAGTCTTCTGAGAATTCCTCTGGCATTACCCAGTTTTCCATGCTTAGCGTACATATCTATAAGCACACTGCAGACATACACATTAAACTGAAAGCCAGCCTTGATGACTTGGGAATGGATTTGCTCTCCTAAATCAAGAGCTCCAGACGACGTACAAGTTCTCAAAATACTTGGGTACGTAAATTGATTAGGAATCAAGCCTTCAACCTGCATTTGTCTAAATATCTGAAATGACTCACTTAAATTATCCAATTGCCCATAAGCCACAAGCATCACATTCCATAAAACCACATTTTCTGTTTGTGTGGTGAGGAAAAATTTGTGGGCAGTCTTTAGATCAGAGCATTTAACATAAAGATCAAGCAGAGAACCTTCAATAATAATATCCGTAGACATCCCTGATTTTACTGCATATGAGTGTAATTGTTCTCCCTTAGAAAATGCCCTAACAGATGCACAAGCGCTCAAGAGACTTGCAACTGTAACACAATCTGGTTTGAGGTGAACAATCTGCATTTTCTTATACAGTTCCAAAGCCCTATCACTGTATCCCTGCTGCGCAAGCCCAGAGATTAGTGAATTATATGAAACTTCATCTTTACACTGTATTTTGCTGAAAACTTGTTCGGCAGATATGAAGTTCCCTGAGCGGGAATACAATGTGACAAGAGCATTGCACACAAATGTCTCCAAAAAGAATCCACATTTGCAAACTAAGGCATGAAGCTGCTCCCCAATATCAAACAACCGTATTTTAGTGCAGGCACTCAAAACGCTTGAAAATACGTAGGGAGTGGGGGATGTTCCTGAAATATGCATTTCAATGAATAGGCGAACAGCTTCTTCTCCATATCCGTTCTGTGAAAAACCAGAAATCATAGCCACCCAAGAAACACTGTCCTTAGCAAATAAGTTATCAAAAACCTTTCCAGCAGAATGTATAAACCCATTTTTAGCATATGAATCAATCAAAGGATTGCATGCAACAAGACTAGTTACAAATCCCTGACTAATAATCCTAGCATGAATCTGCTCAACAGAGCGACCATCCCCACAAGCCCTTAAAACACTGGCGAATGTAACTTCGTTTGGATTTATATTTTCCTCTATCATT
This sequence comes from Jatropha podagrica, assembly GCA_947857235.1. Taxonomy (NCBI): domain Eukaryota; kingdom Viridiplantae; phylum Streptophyta; class Magnoliopsida; order Malpighiales; family Euphorbiaceae; genus Jatropha; species Jatropha podagrica. Next base: position 31,673 of record CANUEP010173499.1, read on the forward strand.
CGCAAAAACAACCCCAACACTCCGTTAAGCATTTTCTTTGCAACGAAACCAGATAATATCTTGTTCAAAGTGATCACACTTCTAGTAGGCATATCATCAAAAACCTCAACTGCACTCTCCAAATCCCCTGCTGCAATATAACAATCAATAAGCTTATCACACAAAACAGTTTCTCTACCAAAACCCGCCTTTAGAATCGTCCCCTGAAGCTTTTTGCAATTCACCAAAGAGCCAGAATTCAAACAGGAATCCAAAAGCCATAGATACGTTTGAGAATTCGCGCGAATTCCACGCTCATTCATCAAGTGTAAGAATTCAATTCCTCTTATATTCCCTTCATTTTCCTGGTAAAAAATTTCGTCAACTGCATTACAAGCCAATCTCAGTCCACTTAAATTCCTACTGAAACACTGTAGAAAGAAAAGAAACAATAGTTCAGATAAAGAAAACGATGATTGCTGAAGTGGTTTGCAATGCAGGAGTAGTCCAAAGGCGATGAAATTAATAATCAATGAATCAGGTGTTACCTTTCGAGGATTTCTCGTGGGTTTCAGAGAGAGTGGGATTTTAAATTTACGCGGGAAGCAAAGAGGAAAGGATTTAGAAAATGACCCGCGAAGGGACATGGGGCTAAAGTTTCTGAAACTCATGCACCTGTGTATTTGAGTGAGCCAGCATAGCACTTATATGCGTGGGAATGTGGATCGTGAAGCCTGGGGGCTTTGTGCTTATTGGTTGAGAAATTGAGCCATTAACGCCGTCGCCAATTGCACCAACACCACAGACATGAGATGAGAACCGCGCTTGATGGATGACGATGCTTTTACCGACCCGCCCGGACTCGATTCCAAAACGAGTCGAGCCGGAAGAAGCTCGTTAAAAAGTGAACTTTTAATATTTAAGCTTGTCCGGCCTGTTCGGTCCGGACATGTCCATTTTGAGGGTCTATTTTTTTTTTTTTTTTTTTTTTTTTTTTAACTTTGCTGTTTTCTTCAATTTTTTATAGGCATTATATGTCTGTTCGAAGACCCCTGCCGCAAAAAAAAGAGTGAAGCAAACTCTCTCAGTCAGTTTATGGAAATTTTTAGTTGTTATTTTTTTTATTTTAAATTTTTATGATATATATATATATATATATATATATATATATATATATATATATATATATTGTTATTAATTTTTTTAATAAGAATTGCACATATTTATACTCAATAATTCTACTCATTATTTATTTTTTTATTTTTTATTTATAATATATTTAAAATATAATAATATTTTAAATTGATAAAATAATTTAAATTAGATATAAAATTAAAATCTAAAGTAAACATTTACTCTTTTAATTTTTTTAATTCTTGAAATTTTTATAAGTGAGGGATAAAATATAATTACTAATTTATATTTATATTAATTAAATCTATTAGCAACATGTATAGATATTTTATACTTGCTAATTTAATAGGTTATAGTTGCAGTGCAATTTTATCTCAATATAATCAATGCGTTAGATTTTATTTTATGCAAATAATAATATGTAATATTTTAAATAATTTTCTTTTGTCAGTAGATTATTCTAACTTAAAATAAAATATTTGATTCAAGATAATAACTTTTTATAAGAAACATAAAAAAAATTATTCTATTAATTTGCAAATAGCTAGAGTTAAAATGTAAAATCAAAAATATAATTAAGAATATATACAACATTAAATGTAGAGATTATGGTATCAATTCATACAATAAAATTATATTTACTGTAAAAAAAAAGTATTATTACAAACTCAATAATTTCAAATTAGCAAAAATTTAATATAATAATTTTTAATAGTCAAAATCAACAAATTCTCAATAGTCAAAAACAATAAATTCTCAATAATAAAAAATAATTAAACTAAATATATATATACAGTAGTATGATAGGACACATTACTAATTATAATAGAATTATATTATAATATTAATATAATAAAAGTAATAAATGGATATCATTATTAGAATGAGATTAAATATAATATTGAAAGATTTTATGATCACTTGCAAAAAAATTGATATTGTAATATTATCACGTTGCACTCTTCGTTTATAGGATAAAATTGATAATTTTGAATTATATATAACAGACTTTATATATATGCATTTTTAATCATGTCAACCACTATAGTTATAACTTTTAATTTAATTTAATTTTTTAGATATCGGACAATTTCCTATTTAGAATTAGATTAAACTTTCCAATAGAATTTCGATTCAAAAAGAAAATTAACATAATCAATCAAAATTAAACTACATTTATTTTTGAATCAATAAAATTAAAATCGTCAATAGTATTTTTATTAATTCATAAACTTAACATATGTGTTTTAGAAATCATTGTTCCCTTATTAGGATGTGCTAAATTATCATTAATGATATCATTAATCAACTAATAAAATACAAATAAAGTTTATAATTTCTATACAAGTGAAAAAATTATGATTTATGCACAACAAGACATACCTAATGATAACTAAATATACAACTTGGCAATAAATTTAAGTTCGAATCTCTTTTCTCCTTCACTCAAAAAAAATTATGATTTATTAATTATAATTTGAATATTGAAATTCTCATAGTTCCATCTAAATACTTGAAAATAAAAAATAGAATATATTACAATTGCAAATATTAATCTTACAATCCAAATAAAATTTAAACTTTTAATAAAATATAAAATAAAAGGAAGAAAAAAAAGAGAAAAGGAAGAATAGGCATATTGAAGAATGTAGCGCAAAAAAAATATGCAGTAAATTTTAATTTTACAAAATAAATTATCAATTTTAGTTATAAATTTAGCAATTGATAGAAATTATGTTGCTGACTCATTTATAATCCCTTTTGTCAATTGTTAGCTATGAAAGAATAATGAAATAGAATTTGTTAATTAATAAAAAATAATTTAGGTTATAATTTTAGAAATAAAAAAATCATGTTATTAATCTGTAAATAGAATCTTTTGCCAAGTTTATAATTTAGAAAAGGAAAAATCTCGTAACTAATCCGTAAGCAGAATCCTTTATCAAGTTTGTAACGAATCTATAAATCAATAAATTTATAATTCTAAATACAAAAAAATCAATATATTACTAAATTATAAGAAATATAAATAAAAATTATTTTATTAATTTATAAAAAAAAGAGTTAATACTTACCATAAAAAGAAAGTATGATCGTAAACTTAATAATTTCAAATTAGTAAAAGTTTGAAGTAGTTATTCTTTATAGTAAAAAAAATTAAATTCTTGATAGCGAAAAATAATTAAAAATAAATATATATATATATATATATATATATATATATATAGTATGATAAAATAAATTTTTAATTAATATTAATATAATAAAAATAATAAATTAAAATCATAATTAGAATAAAATTAAATTAAACTTTCTAATAGAATTTAGATTTAAATAGGAATAAAAATATTAATAAAATTAAAAAAATTTTAATTAGCAAATGGCTAAATTATTCTTGTTAATAATAAAATTAAAAATTCATAAAGGGCGTTTTAAAGACCTGATGTTCTCTCATTCGTGTGTGTGTGTATATATATATATATATAGAGAGAGAGAGCCATCAGGCTGGCCTGCACGAGCATTAATAAAAACTGAATCGGATTAAAAAAAGCTCATATTAAAAATGGGCCTTAATATTTTTTTTGGCGGTACTACTTTTATCCATCAATTTTTTTTTCTAATTAATATCCTTTGAATGAAATAATTATAAAAAAAAAGAAAAATTATAAGTGTATTCCATTTTATGCTATACTATACTAGTCATGATTCCGCGCTTCGCGCATGAACATTTATATATTATTTGAATATTTATTATTAGTAATTTATGTTAATATAATTATTATTTATATGCTATATAAATATTCGTTCTTCGTATTTAATAATATTTCAAAAAGTTATTCATTTGTAACTTCATATTAATATAAAAATTGAAAATGATTAGAAGTATTTCAGAACTAACATAGTAAATTAAATTTATATAAGGAAGAAATAGATGATTATAATTATTGAATATCACGATTTCTAAATTCATTCCTAAAATAATCACGCATTTCTCGATTAATTATTAATAAGTATTAAAAAATTAAAAAAATATTACTTCCTGATTTTATACTTTTTCATTTTAGAAAAAGAAATAATATGCATTTTATTTTATTAAAAAATAAGGGTTTATATAGAATACATGACTTTATTAAACAAATTATAAACCAATAGATGAAAAAATTTAATAAGATTATTAAAATAAATTTATATAGAATACATGAAAATAATAGAAATTAATTAGTAAAATATAAATATAAAGAAAATTAAAATTTATGGAATAATATTTTCATTAATTGAAGTCTAATATTGTTTTAGACTTTTCAAAAAATAAAAACAAAATAATTGTCATAATAATAAATTACTTAATAAAAAAATGAAAAATATTTAAAGGACTATTCTATAATATTGTCTCATCATACAAATAATTATTATATTGAGATAATATTCAAGCAATGAATTAGGAGTGTTTTTTTAGCATTGTGAAGTTAAGAGTTTAACTGAGTTAAATCCCTTTTTTTTTTTTAAAAAAAAAAAAAGAATTAAATCCCTCCTTTGATCCAATTGTGTATTTAATAAGGAAAAAATAGAATAAATTAATTGTTAGTAAAAGTTGCAAATTTATATAATTCTTAATTTTTTTTCTTTAAAAGATAATGGCTAATAACAAAATTTTTTTATGTATATAATAAAAAAATATACCAATTGAAAAAGAAACAACAAAATCTATATAATAAAATCTGGAGTTTTTATAGAACTTTGTGGCTTTGTACTGCCATGAATATGAAATTTGGTGCTAAATATAAAATTTAAAATATTTGTACTACTCTTAATCTGCCAGGTGGCTTTCTTGCATGATTCAAACAAAAACTAAGATTATCCCGTATAAATTAATCTATATCGTGCATTCTCATATATTATGTTTCATTCCGTATAACTAAACTTTTAAATATATGAGATTGTTCCATATATCAAATCAATTGATCAAGGTATTTTTTTAATTATAAATAAAAAATTATGTGTCTTTTTATTTTTTACATCAGTGAATTAAGAAATTAAATTTTTTTATTTTATATTTATAATTTATTACAAATGATTATTTATTTATCTGAAATATTAACGTATTAGTGGATGTCTTAGTTGTTTAAAAATTATCATTGTATGTACATTGTCATATTTCGTGTCTTAATCTGTGCAACCTAAGTTCTAGATATATGAGACTACTTCATATATCAAGTCAATCAATTAGGGTATTTTTTTAATTATCAATAAAAAAATATGTGTTTATTTTTAATTTTTGATGTCATTAAAATAAGAAATTAAAGTTTTTTTTATTTTATGTTTATAATTTATTGCAAATGATTATTTATTTATTAAAAATATTAATATATTACTTATTATGTGTAATTTGTCATAAGTTTATAAATGTTTTACTTATTTAAAAATTATCATATAATGTGCATTCTCGTGTTTTGTGTCCCGTGCTCATGCAACTCAGCTCTTGGTATAGGAGGCTACTCCATATGCCAAGTCAATAAATTAATTTGTTTTTTTAATAACTAATAAAAAGTAAAGTGTTTTTTTTTTAAATTTGTTTTCATATCATTGAAAAAAAAAATAAGTTTTTTATTGGTTTTATGTTTATAATTCATTACAAATGATTATTTTTTTATTTGACATATTAATGTATTACTTATTCTGTATTATATGTCCGAAAAGTGTGAATGTCATACTATTTTAAAAATTATTATATCTCGTACGTTCTTCTATCTCATGTCTTGTGTCTATGCAATTTAATTTCTGACATATGAGACTACTCCATTTATCAAGTTAATCAACTAAGAATTTTTTTAATTACTAATTAAAAATAAAGTGTATTTTTTAATTTGTTTTTATCATTGAAATAAAAAATTAAGTTTTATTTTTTTACATGTTTATGATTTGTTATAAATGATTATATATTTACTTGAAATATTAATGTAGTGTATTTTAAACATTTGAATTTCTTACTTTTAAAAATCATTTTTGTAAGCATATTGATTACTTATTAATTGTTTTGTAATAAGAAATAAATTTATATTAATATATTAATACATTAGTGTTAGAGATAATCTTTTTTATAGATATTATTCTGATAAATACATTATCTAAAATAACTTTTTTTTTTTTTATAGATGTGTCTCATCTTCTTACAATTGTCTTAAATAATTATTGTCCTGCTCATATTTGACTTTTTCAGACACTTACACCTAGCATATTCACAATGCAAATTCTTCTGTTTATATATATATATATATATATATATATATATATATTATATAAAATAATTAATAAATAATCTACACGCTTAAAAATGTGAATATATAATATATTACTATTAAATAAATAATGTATAAAAATTTAAAAATATAAATTAAAATGTATGAGATATGATAACTTTAAAAAAGTTGGATATTCGTACGTTTAGAATAGACTATATTAAATAAATAATATATTAATATTTCAAATAGATAAATAATCATTTATAATAAATTATAAGCATAAAATAAAAAATTTAATTTCATATTTCAATTACATAAAAATAAAATAAAAAAACACTTCATTTTTTATTGGTAATAAAAAATCTTGATTAATTAGTTTGGTGTATTGAGTAATCTCATATATCAATAGTTACATTACACAGAAACATGACACAAGATACATAAATGTATGACAACAATTTTTAAAAAAGATAGACATTCACACGCTTAAGACAAAGTACATTAAATAAGTAATATATTAATATTTTAAATAAATAAATGAATAAATTATAAACATAAAATAAAAAATAATTAATTTCTTATTTCAATGACACAAAAATAAATTAAAAAATACTTCATTTTTATTGCTAATAAAAAAAAATCTCGATTTATTAGCTCGATAATCTCATATACCAGAAGTTTGGTTGTACGAACATAGAACATGAGATACAGTGGAATGTACAGATACGACAACTTTTAAAAAGTAATACATTGTCACGACTTAAAATCGTGAGTTAGATCGGCACTAGGATCTATGTAAATTTAAGGCCTCTGTGACTTGTAATATGACGTTATTAAGTCATACTATCAAATCATATCTTTAGCCCAAGTTCCATTTTTAAATAATTTGTAGCTTGAGCTATAACTTTTTACTATATCACTGGAAATTTCCGAAATTTATTGAACATCACACTGATAACATTTATAGGATAAATTGTAATACATGACTCCCCATCTGTAGAGCTCATTAAATAGGTGTGATTACATTTTATACACATCATTCTATTTTCCTAATATTACTTAAAATTAGAAATTACTACTGTAAATCTGTGAAGAAAGAAGCATAGCTTATCTGAACCAGTACAATGTCTATCTCCCGAAAAATTTAAGAGGGGGTCAGCATCCATAAATAATATAACTTTCAAATAATCGCATCAAATGGAGATTGGTCAGTGACATCACAAACCTCCCGACAAGCCATCATCACATTTGGCCTGTCCTCTCATATACGTGCACTAGGGAGCCGATTTCCCATACTTGGCCAACTGGTTTATTTCTCACTTGACCAGTCCTCACATTGTTTTTCTATTCTCTTTCTTTTCCATTTTGAATACGAGGCCACCCTGTCGTTTTGCCATATCATTCATATCATATTTCATAAGATGCACAGGGGGGCACCGATCTCCCATACATGGCCAATGGCCTCAGACTATTATTACAATTCCATGGTGACCCACTTCATCCCAATTTGATTTGAAAATAAGGCACAACATTATCACATCACAAGTAATCCAATAGACTTACATAATAATATAAATTGCATAGGAGATTAATAAGTACATATGAATACAAGTATGGAATGTATATAAACTCATAATTCTCATTTGTTTATAATATTATAATTTATATGATAGATCATAACATAAATAATATTATTTTTATAATATAGTATTAAAAGAGTGAAGGTCGAGTATCATTTGCATATATATATATTTTTATATATTTATAGATGCGAAATGGTCGATACATATATGCAAATGAGGGTATGCATAATTTATTATTACTCAGAATGATAAACGAAGGAGCAAACCTTCATTTGGATTTTGACTAGTAAGAGCGGTAGAAAAATTTGGACAATCTAGATAAAACATAAATATAAAGAAAAGACTGTATTAACTAGATGACAGTCCTTAAATGATCATTAAGCTACATAAATCTACTTAGGTATTAGACTGTTTCAATTGATTTGAATCTTATCGATATTTCTAATAGTATTTTTCCTCAAATAGGATTTTCTATTTGCTCAAGTATTAACTATTTAATACATTTTTTAATTATTCGTCACATTGCCCATCCATCGGACAATCAATGATCCAATCATCACAAGTAATAATTTTGTGTTGAACTCATCGCTTATAGATTACAATAACCTTCAACCTAGTTCCAATACATCCCCAAATATCTGTACTTAATCTCAATGTAATTTATTTCATGAGAGTTTGATTAATATGGCAACAATATCTTTATACATAGAGTAATTTACTTCCTCAACCAGACACAAAATTATAAATTATATTATTTATAAAAACTCTTATTATTTAACATGAATTTATAACAATAAAAAAAATGTCTTGAAGAAATTGAAATTTCACTTATGTGTCAGTCACATGGTGCTATGCCAAGAACAAATTTACTAGTGACATGGTAAACTCATTTAGATCAAGAAATCAGCTGATTGATAATGGCAAATGTAACCCATTGGTGCTCCTTAGTATAAATGCTAGATACTGTACTAATGTTGCTCAAAGCGATAAAGAATTTTTCTTTTTAAAGAAGAAAGGGAAAAATGAAAGAAACTTTGAAAGAAAGTATAATGGTACCACTTTTTTTCAGTAAGTAACAAAATAAGGTACAAGGTTATGCATGTACTGATGTGAACTAGGTTTACTGGTTTAGACGTATCACCTCTATATACAGTCCGTATCACATGCATTACTTGTTACCAACATTATTTACACAATAATGCATCATTCCAATGGGCATGATTCCATTAAGTAGCCAGAAAAGAAACAACTAGTTTTTAAAAAAGAAGAAGAATACTTACCAAGACATGCTCTAGTTCCACCTGAACCAAATAAATCCTCAAAATAACGAAGACTTCGATGATATGATGCAAACAAAGCAGTTCTGGGCAATATAAATGGAATTGCTAGGCTTGCATTTCTTGTCCATAATGCTGAAATCCCTTCCTTGGAACTAATTCGATAGAGTGCATCATAAAAATTTCTGTAGCGTTTCTCAATTGGTAGATGTGAATCAGCTAATATACAAATTTGTGCTGTAATGTATGGAGCAGTTACACAGTGCCCGATCCACAACTAACTTCCTGGTACAAACTAAGTGGCATGCCATTATTGGTAACAATTGCTCTTCTAGTCAAAATCCTAACAAAGCCAAAAGACATTACCTATTTGCTTAGTCAGAAGTTTCAGATCACTCAACACATTTGAATATACAAATAGGAAATATATATATATATATATATATATATATATATATTAGCAAAAGAAACTCCATATGCACAAGCATTAGAAAAACTGCAGTTTTCCTTTTTGACAAGTTGGAGAAAAAAGAAATCCTCACAGAAAAAGCTAAGATAAGAATGGAAATTCATCGTGTTCATATATACTCTATGTTGAAGAAGACTTCCTCAAATAATCCCAATGCGATAGAGTTCATTGTATTGAGAACTAGAAATGTAACTTGGAATAACTGCATAGATCAGGGTCATTAATTGTTAAACACAAGAGCACACCCAATGCAAAAAATTAATTTGAAGTGAGAGAGGATGTTACCATAAATTATTTTATCTAGTTTACAGATAACATAGAAGTAAAGAGAGCACTTTCACACACAAGAAACCCTTATGCATAAAGATATTGATATTCATTAACTTATATAAGCATATATCAGTATACAAAATTCTATAATAGACAAACTCACAGAACGTAGCTAAATTACTAACCTACTTTACATGCGAGCATTAATAAGATATTATAGACAACAAAGTACAATAAGGTAAATACATTAGTTTCTCAAGCAAGCATCATGAAATACTATGGTCATAAATTGTTGCCAGGCCCTGACTATGAGATTTAGACAAACACCTACAACTTGCATTCATACTCAAGTCTGAATGAAATAAGCTCAAACTAGTACTAATTTGACCATACATACGTTATTGATCCGAGTTCTACGGTAAGAGACTTGAATTTTTTAGCATGGCCTCCAAATGAAAGTGGGCTTTCTTTTCAGAGTTAGCTCTTCTAAGGTCATATCAATTGGTATAAATGCCATTCTTGCAATATCATCAAACTTCAGAAATGATTCCAGTTCTTTCTATTGATAGGACTGAACCGAATTCTTACATAAGAATTGTTCCAAATACAATATAAATTAATATTAAATGGACTTTTTCTTGAAGTATCATAAATAACTAACCAAATATTTGTCCAAGTCTTCTTAAATTGAAATTTTGAGAAATCAAATTTAGAATGACTTACTTATAATACTTTAATTTTTTTTATTTTCAATAAATCATCTCATTTCCAAGCATAAGAATTGACAAAATGGAATTGATTTGAATTGAATTCCTGTGAAACTTGACCTTTTTTTTTTAACTTGAATGAATTGAATTCTACCAATGATACAGTTCTCAAATAAAAGAATCGGAAGAGTAAAATAGAATTCTTGCAAAATATGGAAGAGATACCTTGAGAATTTCGGGGCTCTTCAGTAGCTTCTTGAGCTTCTCATCTTTAATTCTTGATGCAATGCACCACTCAGCACCAATAGGTATGAAAAGGTAGGAAATATCTGCAATTACAGATGCTATCCCTGCTTTAACAAACGGAACTAACGATCCAATCAAACCCGAAGAGGAAGAAGATCCAACATTATCATTCTTCTTCTTCTTCTTCTTCTTCTTCTTCTTCTCCACTACAAAGCCCAATTTCCCTAATTGCACAGGCACGCCATTTATAACCACAACTCACGTTACCTAGATGAACTAACTATGACTCTGTCCGGATGACGAAAATGTTGCATGAACACACAGATCGTGAATTGTGATATCTTTGATATCTTTTATTTATATGCAAATTAAAACGTCGTCGTTTTTGTTATTATTAGCCCAATCAACCTCAATCGTCCAAACATTTCTTTTTCCCTTTTTCAGTGGAACCCTAACACTATTTTCTAAATAAAATAATAGAAAAAAAGATTAAAAAAAAAATCCCAAATTAGTATTGAAAATTAAAATTTTATTTTTACATTTTAACACAGTATATAATATTATCTTTTGCATTTTTAAAAATACTAATTTTTGTATGAGGTGAAATGAAGATGGATATTAACCGTAGTCATTATATGTTCATTTTTTATACTCATTTAACTTTTTATTTATATAATTAAAATATAACTTCCTATCTAAATTGTAATAAATATAGTAATTTTTCTATATATATTAAAATATTTTTTTAATAATATATCTTGCACTCTAATATCTCATTAAAATAAAATTGATATATTTATTTATCTTGAAAATAACAATTTAAATATGACTTATGTTATTTATATTTTCTTCAACGTACTGATTTATATAATTTTTATATACATACTTGCTTTTATTTTTTTTAAATACCAAATTAATTTATAAAAATCATCATATAACTTTTATTTTATATTTTAAAATTAATTTATATATTTTATTAATAAATTTCATTATAATTTCTTTTAATAAATAAATATAATTTAACAATATAATAGGATAAAGAACTAATCTAATAAATCAAATTAAATATTTATAAATAATAATAATTTTTATTTTTTTTTGCCAATCAAAATCACGGAACCATTTAAAACATTTGCCGTTAAAACTATATTTTTTAATAAAAAGAATAAAATTTGAATAAAATAAGATATCAATATAATTCGAGATGCTTATAAATAATAATTCTTTAACTTATTTTTTGGCCAACTAAATTAAATTACAATTTGTAATTAAAGAAATTTAACTATTTTCTTTTTAAATCAAAATCGTAATTATTTACATATATCTATTTAAATAAATTAAAAAAATAAGAACTTTTCAAATGCCTCATAATAATGTTGAAAATAAATTACAATCATAGTAAATAAAAATAAAATATTGAATAATAATAATAAATTATTAAAATTATTTAATTATTACTTAATAATTTATATAATAATATAATGAAATAAAATATAATTAAGCATAATAAAATAATAATAGTAAAATTTTAAATTTTTAAATGCTTAATTATCTCTATGTATATTTATCTATTAAAAAAATAAAAAAATCCAATCAAATTATAAAGATATTATATATATTTTTATGTTAAAATTTTTAATTTGACTATGAATAAGATTATTCTATATTATAAAATTATAAAGATATTATATATATTTTTATGTTAAAATTGTTTTATCCTGCCATTACTCGTTTGGTGTGCCTTTTCTGTGTTGAAATTGGTCCTGATGAATTCTTCACCTTTTTAACATGATTTAGTGGAGCTTCACCTAAAAATCCATAATTTTGCTTTCCTAGCTCTTGGAGGTTTTGATCGTGGTTTATATGTTGAGAAATGGGCACCATTCATAAAGGAGCTCGCTGTCATTGTGGCAAGAGGTAGAGACAACTCCATCTTGTGCTATCCTGTCATTGAAACTATTCACAAGTAAGATACAAATTTAGCACTGGCTTCTCTCTCTCTCTCTCTCTCTTTTTTTTTGTAACTAATTTTATTTTATGCTTGATTACATACAGTGTTCTGTTTGACTAACATGTTTGGTATTGAGATGCTAAATCTCTTTGACAGCTGACTACAGATCATTAAGTCTTGTAGGGAAAACATATGTCAATAGTCAAGGCACCTGCTGATGTGCCATGGAAGATCAGGAAACTTGCCACTGATGTTGCACATAGAGCTGTTAGTTCACTGGAAGGCCCTGGTGTGTTTGCAGTTGAGTTGTTTTGGACAAGTGATGGGCAGGTGACTCAATCTTTCGTTAGTGATTCTGCATAAGGGACTTTTTTTTCCCCTTAGTATCAGTGGCTTGCTGGTTAACTAATTTTTTGTTTCTTCATCTTTGATAGATTCTACTGAATGAAGTTGCTCCTAGACCTCATGATAGTGGTCACCATACAATTGAGTCCTGCTATACCTCACAATTTGAACAGCATCTGCGAGCTGTCGTAGGTCTTCCATTTGGTGATCCATCAATGAAGACTCCGGCTGCTATAATGTACAATTTACTGGGTGAAGATGAGGTAAAATGGATTTATTTTCCAGTTTCTTTTTCTTTTCATCCTGCCAACCAAAGAAAAAAAAAAGTAAACGGAAAAAAATAAAGAATCCGCAGAAGCTGTTGTGAGAAATTTGGTTCGGGTCATCTTAGTTTGTGAAGTGGTTGAATTTTCTTTTCATGCAAGCAGAGTCACAAACTCAGAGAGAGAGTGGTTATAATTACTCGCAGTTTAAGAATTTGTTATATAAAAGCTGGTGCACACAAGGCACCTGGTTTCAGTCAAAAGTTGCTTATAATGCCAATTTTCATGCTTTCAGGGAGAGCCTGGTTTCCACTTGGCTCATCAGCTTATTGGAAGGGCATTAACAGTACAGGGGGCTTCTGTTCGTTGGTATGATAAGCGGGGTTAGTTTTAGCTCTGACTGTTATCGTATCCACTGCTATATTTCTTATTTTTCAACCATCATCATTCTCCATTCTAGCTGCATCCTCTTTCTCTCTCATCACTGTGATATTGATTTTCTAGAAATGTGAAAGCAACGAAAGATGGGTCATATAACTATTGTTGGTCCTTCTATGGGCATTGTGGAAGCACGGCTAAATTCAATGTTGAAGGAAGAAGGTTCTGAGAGTCAGTCTCCAGGTGAGTTTTCCATTCGACTGGTTAACTTGATCTCACTGTTGCAGCGTATGATCCTGGTGGAACAAGAAAAGCAAGCTGGTCTATCTAATGTAAATTTTTTGGAAAATGAACATAGGTGCATCCCAAAGGGAATGAATTAATGTAGCATTTGGTGCATTATTCTTAGTGAGTTGATCTTTGGCTTATTCCGTTCGAATTTGTATGGTTTTTCTCCACTTTGTCTTGATGCAATTTTTCTAAAAGTTGTATGTGGAAGAATGCACCTATTTGATTAGAAAAAAAAAATGTTTTTTTGCTTCGCTTTGGTATTCGAACTTTGAAGATGGATAAATTTTTTAGTTTTATTGTTGCTCACATTTCTGAATTGGATTCTATATAGGCAAACATGGTTAAAAAAAATTTGTGATATTAGGTGTATGTATATTTGAAATTTTGGCATTATATAGATATATTCTTTTGGTAGTTACACCAGGTATTGGGATCATTATGGGCTCGGATTCAGATCTTCCTGTAATGAAGGATGCTGCGAAGATTTTGAATATGTTTGATGTGTCTTATGAGGTCAGCTCTTTAATGGTGTTGAATTTTTTATTTGAAATTCACAGGCACTAAATTAATTTTTTATCTTGTCCACTAATAATTATTCCTGACCTTCATAGGTAAGAATAGTATCAGCTCATCGAACTCGTGAAATGATGTTCTCTTATGCCTTGTCTGCCCAAGGTCGTGGGGTTCAAATCATTATTGCTGGTGCTGGTGGTGCAGCCCATTTGCCAGGCTTGTTACTGTGCTTAACATCAACTGTATTTTATTATCAGCTATATTATCGGTCTTAAGTAATTAGTGTTTCGACTTCCAGGGATGGTGGCTTCACTTACTCCTTTACCTGTCATCGGCGTCCCTGTATATGCTTCCTCAATGTATGGAATTGATTCGCTCTTGTCGATTGTTCAGGTACAATTTAATCCCCGTAGTTTAAATCTGAGCATGTTTCTTGAATTTGATGTAATTGAAAACAAGACAAGTTCCTTGTCTTTTAGCTTGATGTCTTAATTGCTATTTGGGGGCATGGTGGATGCTTTTCTTGACATTAGTTTCTTAATTCTGTCAACAAAGCCTTTTTTGACATCCCTTGTCTACTATGATACAGATGCCAAGAGGTGCTCCTGTTGAAACTGTAGCAAAAAACAATGCCACAAATGTGGGTTTGTTGGCTGTAAGGATGTTGGGGGTTGGTGATTCTGACCTATTGTTAAGGTAATCTCTCACTTTCTCTCTGCTTGTGTGTATATTTGTACAGGGAAATACTTGCCTAGATTATGGTTCATCAACAAGTCATTTTGAATTGGTGGATCTGCTCTTTGTAAAATGGTTGATCGTGAACCATGGTCTATATAAGCATGTGCATGTGTTGTGGCAAATCATTTGACGTTGTAATTTACTCTCATATCTCTACATTTGTTGATGTTATATTTAGGATGAGCCAGTATCAAGAAGATACCAGGGAAGAGGTTTTGGAAAAGGGAGAGAAACTACAAAATGATGGTTTGGATTCTCATTTGAATCTCTGAGTACAATTTCATTACATTGTGTGCTTAAACAAATTTTGTAGCTTTATGTTTTTATTTTTTCACCTATGAATTGAGCATAATTCTGCATTCTTGGGGTGTTTGGTTCTAAATTTTAAATTGAAGCTGAAGAATATGAGTAGTGTTTGGTTTTATGTTGTTATTCAAGTTGAAGAAAATTATTTTCAGAGTTCGAATTTTACATTTCAACCTTAAAAGATATTATTTTTCATCGGTTTAAGAAATGATAGCATCTCCAAAAGATGTTACACTTGTGTCGTTTCCTTTGTTATAGCACTTACAACACATCCTGGAGATTTCCTCATTCATGTATGAAAGGACAGTTGAATGCTCCTATTACGGTACTTGAAGACACGACTACATTTTCTTTTGCTTTTAATTTATATATGTTTTGAGCAAATTTATATAGCCAGGAAGAAGATGGAATCTGCTCACCTAAATTGACACAACCTTCTATGACTGCTTCATAGTCTTTCCCGGGAATAGATTCTTAATTTCACAGAATCAATGGCCACTTTCGCTTTCCCTCCGAAAATGACAGATGAACAGCCTTTGGATTGGACATTGCTGACAAAATTGCATCACTCAGTGCGAAGGCTTCAACTACTTTATCAGCCGAGCTGGAAGGCTTCAATCTGCCAAACTCAAAGCTTGACTGTATAGTTTGAAAAAAAAATTTAAGTTAGAGATTCGATACTGAAATAAATTTAAAATAAATGTTATATATGAATATATAAAAGCTTGAATTGAACATCATTAAACTCGAACTCAAAGCTGAATTTTATTGAATTTTTTCTCGAGCTGAACTCAAACACACCATGATTCAGCTCTGACTAATTTATACTCCTAGCTTTAACGGTAAAGGGACAATGAATTTCTTGAATCTGTCTTGCAATACAAGTGAGCTGATTTCCTTTATGAACTCTGACATTACTTCCACTGCTCCCACATGATTTTGAATCTAGGCACAGCAGCACTTTGATCAAATTGTTCAAGCTAGTAGCAATTATTGAATGTGACCTAAATAAAACTTAACCTCCATAACCAGACAATATTACCCTTTTAAAATCTCCAGAATCCTTTGCCTCTTTAGCACATTCTGGAGGGAGAACTTCTAATAAATAAGGGTAATCAGGTCATAAAATAAATATACTCTACAAGCCCAGAAATCTTCTTCCAAACCACTTTCTTTCGCTCCAAGCACGCCCTTTTTCCCTCTTCATTTTTCCTCACTATCCCTCTCCTATCTTAGAGCTTTCACTTCGCATTGACCTATTCCCTATTCCTTTTGTCTTTCCTTCTGCAGCGAGAACCTGCCACACGCGTCTCGCGATCAAACCGCTTCTCTTTTCATTTCCTTATGTTGGCGAGTACTGAACTGGACAGTCTGGGCTAGCTACTTTTGGGACTCATACTTCACACTTGTCCGCCTAGAGCTCTGGTGAATAGTATTTTCTTTCCTTTTTCTTTCGCAGTTGTTTTATCCGGTCTTCTTTCTTTACTTCCTTCCACCGGGCCTCCTATTCTCTTCTAACTTCACCGCGCCAATCCTCTTTCCATAGCTGAAATATTGTCCATTCTCCATTTCCCTCCAATTTTTCTCTTTCTTGAGCTATGTTGATGTCCCGAGTGATTTTGTCTCGCGCCTCGAGGAGCGTGGGTCGACGCTCCCTGCTGCTCTTTTCTCCCTTGCAGAAACAGCAGCTATTACCAGTCTTCTCCAATCAAACTGACTGTCTGATTAATGAACGTTCAGAGCAGGTACGTCATATGATAAAAAGCTTCAATTTTTAATTTTGGTAGGGTTTAAGAATTTGAATCAAATTGGTCCAATTTTTTGGACTCTGCAGTTCAATAATTAATTTTTTATCATCGTGAAAGTGTCTTCGTTATTGATATGGAGCAGGGTTTTTGTGAGGTTTAAGGTTTTTGGGTATTTCATGGAGGGGTTAATTCATTTAAAGATGCAGGGATTTGGTTAGATTTGGGTATTTCAGGTTTCATTGTGTTCTGGACCTGCTGGTGATCAAAGATGCAGCCTTTCTTATCTAAATATTCCTTATACTTATCGAATGTGAAATTGTATAGGTGTTCTAAGTTTTCATAAGCTTTTCTGCCTGGTTTCTTGTAGTCTTTTGTTGCTTAAAATTTTCATGCTTCAGTGATTTAGTAGGAGGATTTGACGTACTGAGATCTCTTTTAAAGGATTAGAAAATACTGGAATTAAGTTTTTCTCAAGTAAAAAAGCTCATACTAATTTTGCTCATTGTTTGCATATCCGAAGAAATTATATAGGACTTCATTCTGATGCTTGGCTGGTTATTGTATTTCTGTACATCAGTGTTCTTTTTGCCATCAAATAATCTGCTTTTGCAATTCTGGGGTATTGAATTCAGCCTCCCCTTTCTTTTCTTCATTTGCATTTCACGAAGTTCAACATATTTTTCCCTCATTCCAGTTTGTCCACAGCCAAGTATCTTTCTTTCATCATTCAGCATTGAGTTCCTTGCCCTTTCAATGGTTTGGATTTACTTCTTCTGCGTCCCCTAAGACTAATGAGAAGGAGCAGGGAAGCACTGTCGAGAACGATGGTACTTCTGCAAATGCTGATGCAAAGCCTTCTGCCAAGGCAGAATATTCAGCTTCTGGAGAGGCCAAAAAATCAGGCTTTAACTCGGAATGCCAACCAACCAGGTCACAATCTTTCAAAAGAAGGAGAACTCGTACCAAACGAACTGCATTTTCTGATTCGGATTCTGACGATGACTTGTCAATGGATGATTTGGTGAAGCTTGTGGCTGAAAAAGAATATCTTCTGAAACTGAAGCACAAGGAGATTGAAAAAATGCAAGACAAAGTTCTTCGCACCTATGCAGAAATGGAGAATGTCACGGAAAGGATAAAACGTGAAGCAGAGAACTCTAAAAAGTTTGCCATACAGGTTTCTTAGCGTCATCTTCTTTCTGAAATGACCTTTTGCTTTTGTGCTTAGGTGTGGATTTTTGTTATAGAACTTATTTGGTTACTTTTTATTTGGAAATTTCACACTTTATTCAAATTTTTATGAATTTTCTGCAGAATTTTGCAAAGGGCCTACTAGATGTTGCTGACAATTTGGGAAGAGCTTCTTCAGTTGTCAAAGATAGTTATTCAAAAATTGATGCGTCTACTGACACTGCTGGGGCAGTGCCGCTCCTGAAGACACTTCTGGAAGGAGTTGAAATGACTGAGAAGCAACTTGCAGAGGTAAAGATCTGTTATTATTTCCAACCATCACTCATTTGCAGTGTTCTGATTGTTTACGTTTTGCTTGTGGAGGTGCTTGAGATTAGAGATCTGTTTTATTGAATAAACAGCTCTATGGTGTTTTGGATTTTAGGTATTTAAGAAATTTGGAATTGAAAAGTTTGATCCAATTAATGAGCCATTCGATCCACATAAGCATAATGCAGTATTCCAGTTTCCAGATGCTTCTAAGCCTCCAGGCACAATTGCAGCAGTTTTGAAGGTATTGTTTGATAACACAATCATCCCCATATTAATTTCTCATACAATATCCGTGTTATCAATCCAAATCAAGAACACATGATTGTTTATCATCAAAAGCAAAACTCTTTAACTTGATACTTGTTAAGGATACAATTGAAAGGAATAACACTTAGTTATTATTTCCCATTTGGTTGAAGTTTTTTTTCATGAAAGATTATCATTTCTCTTATTGCAGTTGGATTATTTTGATAGGCACAATGCATGTCTTTCTAGGTTTCCATTTTTCACAAAGCATATCACTTAGCTTTGTAATGCCATTTCTTGAGTGCAAAGTTTTTCAATTGGTAGTGATTTGAATGGGTTGCTATTTGATTGGTACATCTAATCATGGATTAATAACTGCATGATTTAAAACGCTTGTGTTACTACTGCAGGCAGGATATGTTCTTTATGATCGTGTAATTCGACCAGCTGAAGTTGGCGTTACAATTGCAGTAGAGAATGATATACAATCAAGCGATGAGGCTAGTAATGCTTGAATACATCACTCGGATTACAGATAAAATGTCTAGAGTTCTGTAGCATTTTGGTTCTGAAAAAAAGGGTATTCTACTTTTTGCCAATTTTTTTCTCTGATCATTTGTACTTTTCAGCCATAAAAATTATGCATCTACAAGATTTTTTTTTGGGTGGCAGCATAGAGCCAATCATTAAAGGGTTTGTAGCTCTTACCATCTTCGATTTGATTTTGGCAATGCAAGGGCAGTCTTATTATACTTTATTATTCTCTTAATAAAGGAAAAGGACGAAGAGACTTATTGGAAGGTCCCATTGACTGTGCATCCAGTAGGAATTGAACCTATAAGATAAGAAAGAAAATGGAATATTAACGAAATAGGATTGTCCAGTTCTTATAAAACCTATTACTAAAACACCCCTAGGGGTAGAGCGAAGCAGAGCGAAAAGGGTTTTCCATGGGATGGGAAATAAGAACTATGCACCAGATACCCAACAAGAGATTTGTGAGTAAGTGGTTCTGATAATAAGCAAGAAATTTCTATCTTTTTGCTGAACAGGATCTATTGAACTCATAATTCATTATATACTTTTTATGAACGTCAACTAAGTAACGTAAAGGTGAAAGACTAATTGTCCCTATTGTATTAGATCGCGGAGGCGAAGTCATTGCAAAGTGAAAAAAAGAAAAGCAATGATGAGATTATAGAAGTAACCTTCTAGTACGACTATCTTTTTACCACTTCATCCAAGCACTAGTCTTGCCTTTGGCATCCCCTCCCTGCGGTCAAGGTGAGGATTTCAGGCGTGGCCAACTCCCATAGTGTGACAGGCAGTGTGTAAAAATCCAATGGCCTTCCCTCGCAAGAAGGCAAGCATAAAGTGGATCATGCTAACTGGATAGGAGGCTATTGAACCTTTTATGCACTGTCAATTGGATGGGGATAAAACTTAAGTTTATTCATCAGAAATGGCTTCAAGTACATACAAAAAACTCTAATCACAAGCACGAGGCAAAAAGGGAAAAAACATGGGAAATCGGATGAAGAACACAAACAGTTAGTAGTATTTTTTTTTTTACTTTACAACACCACAATCATTATTTTATTATCATAAAATGGTACAATATTTGACAGCTCACAAGGATATTTAATATGCATGACCAAGTAGTTGTCCTACTGAAATAGTTTGGAGTTGCATTTGCAAAGGTGGGTTTTGAGTAGGAGTTGATAGCACTTCAGAAACATGTTTCATGGACGGACGTGATTCTGGATTTGAATGCAAGCATGAAACTGCTATCTCCACAACAGTGAATATTTCTTGAATCACTTCATTATTGGGAAGTGAGACTCGATTATCCAACAAACCCTTCAATAGTAAAGTTGACGATGATGATGATAGGGATGGGATAAGATCGCCTGGATGCCTTCCTATGAGTATTTCCAATGCCAGAACCCCAAAGCTATAAACGTCACATTTTTCATTTATCTCCATTGTATAAGCAAGCTCTGCAAAGACAATTTTTTTAGAAAGTGTTGCTATTTTATTTGTTTTCCTCGGTAAATGATCACAAGTACCTTTGAAAAACTAATTTCAATTGGTTTTGACATATGGGTGAGCTTGTATATTAGGTGTAGGTAAGTCTCTCCGCACAAATAATAATGGATCGGTAAAAGATTAAAATTTTGTTTTGAGAGCAAAATTGGCATTAGTTAACAACTTCACTTAATAAGACATGGAAGAATTATTGATATTTTCGGGGGTGAAGTGAAAAGGAAATGACATACCTGGAGCTATATACCCAAGCGTGCCTGCAACTGAAGTCCAATTAGATGAATCTGGCTTTAAAATCTTAGCAGTGCCAAAGTCTGATACATGAGCTTCGTATTCCATGTCCAATAAGACGTTCTTACTGGATATGTCGCGATGAATTATCGGAAACGAGCAATCGTGATGCATGTAAGACAAAGCATTTGCCACACCTTTAATAACATTTATCCTCTTCATCCAGTCAAATGCCTTTGCTTGTTCCTCAGTCTTCAACAAAGTTTCAAGGCTCCCTTTTTCTAAGAACTCATAAACCAGTAAGGATTGATTACTACTTGAGCAAAACCCATAAAGCTTCACAATGTTGCGATGCCTTATTTCTGTTAAAGCTTGAATCTCACTAGCAAAAGCTTTCGAATTGGCGATTTCATTTTCGACCTGCAAGTGAAGTTTCTTTACAGCAACAACTTTGTCTGTTGACAAAATAGCTTTGTACACACTTCCAGATCTACCCGCGCCAATGCAAAACCTCGAGTCAAATCCTTCTGTTGCTTCAACAATGGTTTGGTAAACCATTTTACCATCATAGCTCCATATTGCAAAAAGATCGTTCTTGTTTTCAACTTCCTTTGACTTACTGCTTTCTCTCTGGCAGTAAGTATAAAGAATCCCAACAATGCAAAATGTGAGAAATAGTGCGCACAAAATTGGAACCACTGTTACAACAATAATTTTCTCGCTTCTATTTTCATTTACATTACTGTGGTTGATTAATGCAGGGCAAGCCTTCAAATCGGAAGCATTTCCACAGAGGCCTTTGTTGTTTCTAAATGCTTCGAATGGAGCCTCAAGAAATGGTTTGGTATCGGGAATTGGACCTTCTAGTTGGTTGTCAGATAAGTCTACATTTGTCAAGCCAATCATAGCATCGAAAGAAACCGGAATCGAACCATGTAACTTATTGTGAGAAAGGTTCAGAATCTCCAGACGCTGTAAGTTTCCGAGTTGTTGTGGTATCTCTCCCATCAACAAATTTTCACTTAAATCAAGTGTCTGCAATGAAAGCAGACTGCCTATCTCAAGAGGTATTTTCCCAGAAAAATTGTTACCACTCAAATTCAATTCCAATAGTTTTGTGCACTCTCCAATTTGTTTGAGAATGGACCCATTAAAATTGTTTCTTGCCAAGTTGAGATTTGTAAGAGCAGACAATGTTGTGATCTCTAGAGGAATTTGACCTGAAAGTTTATTATTATTAAGACCAAGATGAAATAGCAACTTCAAATTTTCCAATTCCTTTGGAATTTCTCCATATAGATTGTTGGAAGAGAGGTCCAGAAATTGGAGCTGGGTTGCATTTCCAAGTTCAGATGGTATCTCACCAGAAATATTATTATTAGATATCTTTAAGCTTGTCAAATTAAGACATTGTCCCCAATTTGAAGATATCTCACCGGACAATTTGTTATCACTGAAATCAATATAGTCTAACTCAGGATATACCCCAAAAACTTCAGATATATTTCCAGAAAGTTGGTTTCCATCAAGCCTAATTCTAAACAACTGACTGCAATTTTTTAAGCTTTTTGGAATAGACCCTGTAAAGTTGTTGTGATGGACCGAGAAATAATCAAGTAACCCACTGTTGCATATCTCCTGTGGTAACTTACCACCTAGTCTATTTTCAGATAATTGAAAATTTGTCAACTGGGTATAATTGTTCATGTTTGGAAGGGGACCAGAAAGTTCATTTGTAAACAAACGTAACTCAATTAGGGAATAGAGTTGTCCCATTTCTTGAGGAATTGGTCCTGAAAGATAGTTATCAGATAAATCAAGACCTTGTAACTTTGTCAAATTTCCTATAGATTTAGGGATTTTTCCAGTTAAATTATTCGCAGGTAATTCAAAAAGTTGAAGAGATGTTAAAAATCCTAGTTCTTGGGGGATAAATCCTGAAAGTGTATTTCCAAACAAAACAACAACTTGAATTTTTTTCAAATATCCAAACTCTTTAGGGATGGATCCTGAAAGTAAATTCACATGAAGATAGATTTCAATTATATTGGTTAAATTTCCTATGGAAGTAGGAATTTGACTGCTGAGTTCATTTCTTGATAAAATAAGAGAATTTAGATTTGTAAGGAATCCTATTTCAAACGGAATATTTCCGTAGAAAGAATTGCGAGAAAGGTCAAGATATGTGAGTTCGGAAAGATTACTAATAGAAGAAGGAATTGGACCGTAAAGAGAATTATTACTCAGGACAAGGCTATGGAGGTAATGGAAGGCTGAGAAATTGAAATTTTTTAGTGTACCTTTTAAACCATAATCAGAAAGATTGAATTCTACAACACTTCCAGAAGAGTTGCAATTGATTCCAGTCCAGTTGTCACAAGGACTACTATTTGTACTCCAAGAAAACAAGAGAGATTGGCTTTGGTTGTGGAGACTGCTTTTCCAATTCAGAAGAGCTTTAGCTTCTTCTTCTTCTTCTAGTCCTTTTCTTGAGGCCTGGTGTTTACCAGTTGCAGAGACTGCTAAAAGAGATAAAACCACAAGCTCAAGAATGGTAACGACAAGCTTATAGGATGATGGGTATCTTAGAGAAGTCATTATTAGAGATTGAAGATAGCTGTTTCAAATATATATATATATATTTGAAACAGCTATCTTCAATCTCTAATAATGACTTCTCTAAGATACCCATCATCCTATAAGCT